>UFQX01001431.1:0-48343 GCA_900497675.1 Arapaima gigas | reverse complement strand
CCCGTGCAACATAAACACAAAACCTGTGACAATCAAACAATTATTACCTCATGCCCTAACCCTCTAACCCTAACCCTAACCCTCTAACCCTAACCCTAACCCTAACTAACCTTTACCCTTACCCTAGCGCTATCCCTAACCCTAACCCTAACCCTAACTTTAACCATACACACACACACACACACACACACACACACACAAATACACAAAGACACAAAAACACATAATTACATACACTACACACACAATTACACACACATGAGAGCCTGGGAATCAACAAAAACTCTAACTACAGAGTAAACCCACAAGGGGGAGCCAGAGATGCACACAGAGCACACTTTGGCAAAAAAAATAGGGAATTTCTCCGATCTATCAAAGCCTACTCTCTGCAAGCATACATAAGGCATTCCCCTGCTGTATCTGTCACACCAAAACACTACAGTTTGAAGCACATGCACCTGCGTTGAAGCCTGGCCCTTCTGGACTTTCTTTCTATATGGTGGGCATTCTTTGCAACTGGTTCCTTCGCTGAAGTGTTGTTATATTTTGTAAAATTACCCCAAAAGTGTTCACTTTTGATCCAGGGGACCTTGTCTGCAGTTCCTTTGGCTCTCGTTGAGCACAACAGCACCCTTGCCTGTTGTCCACATCTTCCCCACATTTATGTTAAAAAACCTGAAATTTGGCCGCTCCCCTGGCCTCCATTCAGGTCAATGGCCAGGCTATTATGGATGACACTTGCTGGATGGTTGCCACAATTTTTCAGGCCTAATGAGTTCAAAAGCTTAACTCAAAACATGGATATTGGAACTTTTGCTTTGGCCCAAATGGACCCTGCCAGTCTGTGCAGGGGTTGTCGCAGGGCTTGGAATTGAAAAAATTTTTCTGAAAGACCCATCCATTGATTTTCTATGAATATTTTTCAAATTAGATTAGCTTTAGCCTGTCATTAGCTTAGCATTGCTGATGCATGCTGACTCGTAGTTTTCCCCATAGCCAATCCATTTGGCTTCACTAACTTTACTAGCATGTGCTCAACAAACAAACTGGACAGCATGACAAACCTTCAATATTAATTTTTTGGTTAAGAGAAATTTTGCAATTGCATCTCGGCGCTCTGCAGCCTTAAATCCTGAACTCAGGTACAGTTGGTTTCGGTAAGTTCATGCTGGCGTAAGGAGCACACCCACAAGCCTTCGTACCGGGCAAACGGCATCTATTCGGACTGCACAAAGTTTACCGGCGGGTGCCTAGGGGTGCCCCGAGCACATCTCTGCAGCCTCCCCCTTCTTTAAAGGCAATTTAAAGCATTATTTGCCATCTTTGTTTCTCCCTCAGAAAATGGCCACCCTGCAGTTGCGTTTTTTGGCAGCTAGGTTCTCACCAGAGCTCCACGGATGAGCCTCAGGTTCGATGCATCCGGGCAGGGTGGTTTTTTTTTTTTTTTTGGCAGGAAGCTGTTGCCGGGCAGGGCGCTGGCACTTTGTCTCAGGCAGTCTGCGGAGCTGGCAGCAGGGTGCATGCTGCACACTTTTTCTTTTTGCAAAAATGAGCAGCTGCTACCTGAGAAAGTGTTATAAGTGTGGACAGCCTACCAGAGACCTTGAAAAGCACCTTTACTACGTTTACAGGATCATTCCTTTGGACGAACGTCCCGATCACAGGGAAACGTAAGTGGGACTTTTTACAATTTTATTATTAACTGATTGCAAACAATCATTGAGGGAGATTGTTTGATGGCTTAGATTGGGAGGGTTTAGCACTCGTGTAGAACTTGCGGGGACTCGTGTGCACGATCGTCGTGTGAGAGCAGAGGCCTTGTACGAGTTGCACAGACTTAAGGGGACTGTTTGTTAAATGTTAGCCTCCCCCTTTCCCCATCGTCTTCAGCAAGCATCATCTGCTCTTTTCCTAGCCCGAGTCACGGGGGCGAGCCTTCCCAAAGACAATTGTTTGAACTGCCTGGAGGCTGCGGGGGGCCAGGTAAACTTTGATTTCTGCACTGTGCGCTTTAGTCGTGTGCCTCGTCGAGATATGTGAGTACTTAATTGCTTTTGCCAGGATGTGAAAGAGGATCAACAGCTGAAGGATGAACTGTTGTGCTTGGAGGGGCTCTGGGTGGAGATGGATTTGCTGGAGAAGAAGGTGTCACATATAAAGTTTTGCTTGCAGTCCTTCTACTGTAAGTGGAAGATGCAGGCTGTGATTGTAAGTCACTCTCTCCTTAGTCCAAATGCTGCTTTCTTTTACAAAAAAACATCTGTTAAACACGTTTGCTCCTTATGCTTTTGGCTTGTACTGAGAGAGGCAAAGCAAGGAAGTGGAATTTGGTAATAATTAGGAAGCTCATTGTGCAGCCCCAGACCAAATACCTGTACGCCGGCCCCTCTGTGCTGGGGTTTTCCAGCATAGTGTCATACTTTGGGGCGTTTCAGGAAGCCGTGGTAAGATTCAAGCTTGAAGTGGAAAAGCGTGTGGTGACCGAGGAATTCATTTGTCCTTCTGACCCCTTAGGACTTAATGAGTCAAAAATCTGAGGAGCCCGACAGCAGTCCAAAGAGGGGCAGAAATTAATGTGTCACGGTATGCCGTTTGTCTCTTTTCACTTACAATCACATTGTATGTGTTCAAAAAGTTAGTCTGTTAAAAAATTGTGTCTGGTAAATGTGCCAACTGTAGCTGTATCTTGTGTGCCTGCAGGTTTTTGTAAAGCAAAAGAGAAGACAAAGTTCATTTTTTTCCATTGGAAGTTGCATTTAATTTTCAGTTCATGACTTGTTAAATGTTATTTGTCAAAGCATTAATTTTCACTGTTTAAACACATGAAATGTTAAAAACTTTCATCTATTTTCTGTATTGTTCTGATTTGTATTTAAAATATTTGTTTTAGAGATTGCACTTAAATTTCAGTCCATGACTAGGTTAAATGTTATTTGTAAAAGCATTAATTTTCATTGTTTAAACACATGAAATGATAAAAACTTTAATCTATTTTCCGTATTGTTCTGATTTACATTAAAATCTTCATTAAGCATCTACCTGTGTCACTGACATTGCTCCTCAGACAAGTTTCTGTGCAAAAGGTCAAAGTAATAAGGGCCTGCGATCTGAGTGGTCAATTTTTTTGGAAACACAAGGAGCAATTAAGGGTGTGGCACCCACACAGGTAAAACTATATATAGGACCCCAACTAGGGTGGGGAGCTTCAGTCTTCAGCCAGATTTTAGTAGAACTCACAGCACACCTTTTTTTTGGTTTGCTCTTTTAACAAAATTTCAAAACAATGCCAAGGATTAAAGAACAATGTCCTATCTGTGGAGAATTTCTTGCAAATGTTTCACATTTATTAATTGTCCACAGAATGTTTGACAAACAAGAAAGAAAACTAACACTTTGTAATGAAAATCTGAGGTCAGTACAGTTTCTTCTTAAATCTGCTTTTGATTAAAGAAAAATATTGAGTTAGAAGTTGCTTTAAAAACATGCTAACCTCTGTAGGCAAGTGTGTCTTTGCTGTTTATTCAGTGTTGCTCCCATTTAATACTTGCTGCTTTTAAATGAAGTGGCCCTCTAGTCAAGTTTGTTTTTGCTGTTTATTCACTGTTGTTTTTATTCAATACTTGCTGCTTTTAAATGATGTGGGCCTCTAGTCAAGTGTGTCTTTGCTGTTAATTCACTGTCTTTCTTATTAAACACTTGCTGCCTTTAAATGAAGTGGGCTTCTAGTCAAGTGTGTATTTGCTGTTTATTCACTGTCACTCTTTTTCAATTTTTGCTGTTTATAAATAATGTAGCCCTCTATAGTCAGGTGTTTTTTTGCTTTTTTTAAACTATTTGTATTATTTCTTTGTAAGTTGCTTTGGATAAATGTCATTTTTATATGAACCAGTATTAATTGTAAGTTTTTTTTTTTTTTTTCATATTCCAACATGGACTTTTGCTGCAGATTTTCTGGGAAATTCCCATGCTTGAAAGAGGGGTATAGCAATAAATTCTGTGCCAGGTTGGACATGCATCTGGAGGCAGTTCACAACCTGAGGGTAAGTTGATTTTGTCTGACACACAAGTGTGGTTGATTTTGATTTTTGTGTTAACCGTAGTGTGCTCGTTACTTGTACATCTGCTGCTTTTTTGTAGTCCAAAGAAGTAGAACACCTTGTCATAGAGGCAAAGAAGAAGACAATCAGTGCGACGCTGGACAAGGTGTGAAATGTGCTGCTGGGTTGTATTGTGGCTCACCTCCAGAAGAAGAACGAAGACCCCGAGGCGTGGGGTGAGCTGCAGGTGTCTGAGGAGTCTTCTGACATGTCGGAATAGTCTGAGAATGACAAGAGCGATGACAGCAACGAGGAGGACACAGACAGTAGTGGCATCGCAGAGGATTGAACCCTGTTTGGGTAATGTCTTTTATGAAGATTTTACTGTTTGCACACAATCTGTATTTGAGAGCACACCTCGCTGGTTTTTTGCTTTTGCACATTAGTCTTGAAAGTATGTCTTTATACTGTTTTACATTTAAGACTGTTGACATTTTGTTTTTATATTGTTTTATTGTAGTGGGCAGTTTTTTGTCCCGTATTAAGGTTTTAAACTGATTACTGTACATTCTGATGCTTTTAATAAATAACGATGCACACAAACAGACCGTTTCCATGCTTGATTGCTACTTCTTTATTTCTGTTCTCACACGGGTTTGGATATTTTCCACGCTCAGGTTCAATTCGACACATTTCAACAACAGCTCTGGGTTTTGCGTCACCACCACGTTGATGTGTTGCACCGTTATTGTTTTTGCTCTTATGTCCTCTTTGAAGGCTTCCAGGAAGAGCATCTGGAAGTCCTCCGGGTAATGTAGCCTTCTCCTCTTGCCCTATGTACAGCAAGGTGCAAACTGTTTCAAAAATTGCCTTGGGACTTTAACCTTTCCTTATCACAAACGGTTCACACGGCTTACGCTTACCGGAGTCAGACTCTGTTTCAGCAGAAGTACTACAGGCTGGCTGCTCTTCCTGACCAAAGCAGGGTGCCACATGACCACTGTGATCTTCTGCATGGGACCATCCTGTGGGGGGGAAGAGAAAAACAGTAGTGCACATCATTCTCCACATAGGCAGCAACGGTAAGGCTGTAGTACTTACCTGGACGTAGTCAGAGAAAAGGTCCCTAACCACCACAACCTCCTTTGTCTTCTCCAGCTTCTGCTTTAACTTTTGTATCTCTTCCTTGAGCAGCTTCTCTTTTCTTCTGCATGTCCTGTTTCAGCAGTAGCATGTTTTTCTTTTTTCTTCTTCTCTAGCAGTCTCTCTTGCATTTTCAATTGCTGAGCAATCAGCTTCTCTTATCTTTTCTCTCTCCCGTAGCTTGCTGATCCTGTTCTGCCTTTCCTCCCCCTTTGTCTTCATAAGCTTTAACACTGACATGAAACTTTTTTCTTTTCCTTGTCTGCCCCATCCTCATCCTCCTCTTGCAGCTTCTGTTTTTTCTTTTGTATCTTGTCATCCAGCAGCTCCTTTTGTATTCCCCATTCTTCATCCATAAGCTTTTCTTTTATACCTCTTTTCCTGCTCAAAGAGTTTGTTGGCCTAAGACTGCTCATCCTCCTTGTCCTCTTCCCCCTTCTTCCCCTGCACAACAAACACTAAAAGAGCAGCATTTTAAAATTCAGTGGTGGACATCAGTGTGTTTGACTTCCAAATAAATTAATAAATGCTCACCTCTCTCAGCTCCTGGCTTTTTTCACGACTCTTGATTTTTCCTTTCAGTAAAGTGATGTGTATTTTCATGAAATGTCTTTCTCTTTAATTTCTTTGTAGTCCCACATCTCTTTTTATTNTTTTCACGACTCTTGATTTTTCCTTTCAGTAAAGTGATGTGTATTTTCATGAAATGTCTTTCTCTTTAATTTCTTTGTAGTCCCACATCTCTTTTTATTACAGCAAGACTTTCAGTCTGAGTTGCTACACTTTGAGTTGCCATTGTTCCACTGTACTCTGCCTCCTTCTGGCTCCACGTATATATAGATACGCTAAGGGTCAGCCTTGCTTTCCTGTGTGATTTGAATAATTTATTCATTGTGTTTGGCCAGTAATAACTCTGGTTCTCAGATGGCTACTGACCTACTGTTTTGGCACTTTATTTTCAATCAGGCCCTACAAACAGGCAACAACAAAACAACTGTTGTTCCCCAATGAAACAACCAATCCTCACCAAAGTCATACAGTGTGTAGGGGGCGCTGAAAGTCTGAACTTGATCCCCTGTACCTCCAGCTCTGACCAACCCCGACTCACCAATCTTGGGCACTGTCCATGGAGCTGCGGTCCCTACAAGACCACTAAGTTTTGAGTTCTTAGCCCGAAAAACAGCCGTGTTGCCCGGCCTCAAATTTTAAACACTTTACCCCACATATCTCGGCCAAGAAAACACTTACATGGCCCAAGTTTTGCTGACCGCTTCCAGCTATGAGTCAAAACAAAATCCTCAAGTTTGACACATCTACATTATAATTTGTCCAAAATATCATGCTATATTTTTGTAAGGAGAACTCAAGATTGTTATCTGACCTTTGATGCAAAGTAAGGAGCAAATTTTTTTTCACCTCTGCTCCTAAACAAAACTACCAATCCTTACCAAAATTGGGTAGTTTGTAGGGGGCTGCAGGGCCCACCAACCTTCCAGAATTGGACTTTCCAGCCCTCAAAACAACCACGTTACATGGCCTCAAATTTCAAACATTTGACCTCGCACATCTCCGGCACTGACCGACTCTGATCCACCAAGGGAGCTTTTCAGGCACGTTTGTCTCTGGGCGCCTGCTGAGTTTCGAGCCCCCAGCCATAAAAATGGCTGAGTTATTTAACTCTTAACGTCTGACTTTCCCCGATGCTTCGCTTGCACTTTGTTGGCATCTCAATCAACACATTGGCATTTGTTTGAACTTGAAAAAAGCACTTTATTTAAAGTTTTATTTTCAATAATCAAAAACACAAATTTCCTTAACATCAGTTTTACTCATCTTCCCGCATATGTTTGCTTTTCTTTCCTGCTTTACACAAGGCATTTGGCAATGACTGTATTGCATTTTTGTTGAATTTTCTTACCACAATTAGTTTTTTTTAACACAACACATTTTGAATTCTATAACACATTTTGAACTCTTAACTAAACATCTTCTCTTCCTCCTATTTTCAGTTTTTTGGGTGCTTCTTTAGCACGCCCCAGAAAGAGCTGTAGTAGCTTGAAGACAAGAGGACAGAAAACAGAGCGTGAGTAACGCATATTTTATTTGCCATCTGGTAAGTTCTTTCCCCACAGTTTTCGTGCACACAAAGCAAGTAAACTATTACTTTGCTCGGATCCGGGTCAAAGTCTCAAGCGCCGTGTTGCTCTTAGTCGGGGTTTTGTCACCTGTCATTTCTTCGTACGAGAGCGGGACCTCACCGGCCGGCAGGGGCATTGGCATCGTGCAGTTGTTTTCTCTGCTCGGCTTCTCTTTGGGGTCGGCCTGGGTCTGGATCAAGGGCGTTGTGTCATCGTCGTCTGTAACTATTACATCCACCATCACCTCCTCATTCTCTGGTGGAGTGGGGCTGGTCGGACGAGACGGGGCATCGTCTCTGGGGCATGCCATCACTGCAGCCTGTAGGCAAAACGTGGCATTTTAGATTCAATTAACCCAAACGTTACGCTTGTAATACACCAAAGAAACTGCCTCTGCGTGCCCCTTGCAAGAAACCATCTTACTGTTGCTCATTTTTGAGCCCGCGCACGCAGTTACAAAGAACAGCACCCTTACAGTTGCAACCCACCAAACAAACCACTTCTGCGCATGGCCCTTTCCTACCTGGTCCCAAACACACTGAGCTCCTTCACCAAGCCGACGCCTCAGCAGACTGACACTATGGCATGCTGGAGGGGCCACCAGATCCACCGACCCCACCTCACTTCTTGTGCCTGGTGGCCGCCCTTTCTTGTCCCGCTAGTGCTAATATTTTTCTGCATTTGGCCTTGCAGAAAAACACCTTACTGTTGCTCCTTTACAACTGTGCCCTGACACGCGAGCTGCCTGTGCGTTCCAGTTTGCCCAGTCCCCAAAAGCCCCCCGCTTGTGTACCTTACCTACCTTTCAGGAGCTTCTCACTACTGGCTTAGCCCACTAGCCTAGCCACAGCGCACTACAACTATGGTGCACAGGAAGTGCCAGAAGACCTACCGACCCCGCCCACCCAAACTACAACTACCAGCCGCCCTGAGGGCTGCCTGGCCCCACCAGGGAACCCGCCGATGTCTCCATCTGGTTTTTTGCAACTGCGCCCTTTACCAGAGCGGCACTTTATTTTGTAAAATCGCCCCAAAAGCATTTACTTTTGCTCCAGGGGACTGTGTCTGCTGTAACTTTGGCTCTCCCTGAGCGCGATGGTGCCTTTCCCCACTGTCCGCACCGTCCCCGCATTTATTTTTAAAAATCCTAAAACTTGGCCACTCCCCCAGCCTCCATTCAAATCAATGGGAGGGCCATTCCTGATGACACCTGGAGGACAGTTGCCGCAAATTTTTGGGCCTAGTGGGCCCAAAAGCCTTCCTCAAAACACGAATTTTGGAACTTTTGATTCGGCCCAAACGGCCCCTGCAGGCCCTTGCAGGGACTCTCACAGGCCCTGGAACCGAAAGAATTTTTCCGATAGACCCATCCGTTGATTTTCTATGAATATTTTTTGAATTATCTTAGAATTAGCTTAGCATTAGCTTAGAATTGCTAACACTTTGCTAGCATGTGCGCAACAAAAAAAACTGGACAGCACGACAAACCTGCAATATCAATTTTTTGGTAAGGAGAAATTCCGCAATTGCACCTCGGTGCTGCATGGCTGTAAACTTGCAGCCTAGTCCCAGTTGCTAACCCTAACCATAACCCTAACCCTGAAAAGTTTCATGATTACACAAAGGGCCCAAAAGGTGGTAATTGGTTCTCAACCCTCTTCCCTGATTTAGGCTCCTTGTTGAGACCTGTTTTACTGTCAGTTGTTATTGTTGCTCTCTTCCTCCTTTTGTGCTGTCTCTTCTCCTGCCTTAAAAAGGGCTGTGTTTTCTACTTTCTTTTCTGCTGAAACTCTCCAATTGTCCCTTCAGCATCAAGCTCTCCAACCTTAGGGTCCAGCCATTGACCCTGATCCCTATGTTACTTTCCTCTCTGACATTCATATCTAAGTTGAGATGTTCAAGTCTTAAAGGGGGGAGTGTGATAGGAAATTCTGTTTAAGACTCAATGTAATTGATTGACATGGGCATTTTGGGGGTTGGGATTTGAGGTGTTGGACACTGGTCATTTGAGCTGTGGTCATTGTGAGTTGTGCTTTGGCACTTCAGTGAGAAAGGGGGAGGTGGAAGTGGATGGCTCCTGAGCCCCAGCTGGTCAGCAGGGCCCACACCAAAAGAGGGAATGAGAATGTCCTGACAAACAGAACTCCTGACATGAAAGTGTTTGTGCAAGAGCTGAAAACTCTTTCCTTATGGGGGGTGGATTAGAGGGAAAGAATGTAAGGATGGGTGTAAACTGGGCAGTTAAGTAGTGAACAATATTAGAGTATGGCAAGACACTTGCAGTAAAATGTGCCTGTGCAGATGGGAACTGAGGAAGTGTAAAAGTTAATGGGTACAAAGGAAATTAGGGGTCACACATGTAAGTTGCTACCCGAACTATGCAACAGAATGCAAGAACTTACCATATATGGAAATTGGTGATGTACCTGTAAACCTATAAAATTGTACTGAATCCTACATTCGGGGTGAGTCCTCTGAAGGCTCAACCAATGCGCATGATAACAAAGTAAAGACTCCTGCAACCATGAATCGATCTTAGAGTTGTTTCTGGAAATTTCTACCACAAAGCTTTGAATGATCTAATTGAGCTGCATGACAACTATAAGAATGACAATCAAGACTCCACTTTGCTGCTGAAACTTTTGAACTCAGAATCAGGTCCCGTAATGGAGAGAAACATGTTAACTTGCAATATTGCAATAATGTACTGTGTACTACTTCAACTCCACACTGGCCTTAACAGATGTTAGCTTACTTTTTTTGCATCCATACACTGATCAATAAAATGCACTGAAAGGCAAGAAAATTAGTCATTGTTTGTTCAACACCTTTCTCCAAGGTGATTTATGATGCTAGTATTATACAATACAAAATTGCTTACAAAAATACAAGACAATAATATGAAGAAAATTTGGAATGAGACATTGTGCTGTAGCTAACACAAGATTAGTAGAATATAATTGTAAGCATTAAACAAAAATAATTGCAAAAAAGTGGCAAGAGTCAAATGATAGGTAACAAAATTAAACTAATACAAAGAAACTGAAACTGCTCAAAGAGCAACACAGAAATGCTGAGACAGTTCCATGGTGAAAACTAGCGTAAAATATCTCCTCAAAAGGAGGTTTAATGTCAATGATTAGCAGCACACCTGATGTTAAATAAAATCTATCCCCTCTGCTTGGGAGCAAGCTGAACAATTGAGCATTCCTTTCTCAAGTACTTGGGAACCCACAGGCACCAGTGGGGCAGTGGAGGTTTCTTTGAGGATGACAGAGACAGATCCAAAGGAGTCAGGACCAATGTCAGGTGGAACATGTAACCAGTAGGTTATGAAAGACAGCTAAATTGGATCTTGGCTGTAATGCAGAGCCGGCGAGGAGAGTGGAAAAGAGGAACTAAACAACCTTGTATGTATATGTACTGTGGAAAAATCATTCACTAGATGACTATCAGTATTTCACATTAGATAGAGAGGGCAGTTGGTGGGTGAATGAAGAATTGGTGTCTTTGAATGCCAGTAGTCCATCTCAGACAGAACAAGGTTTTCCAGAAAAAGCTCTGTGACATAGACAGTGTGGAATTTTACAGATGCTGTAAATACGTAAGCAAGCGAAAGTTGACAGTTTGCTTATAAAATTTTACAAGTTCTCAATGCTCAGTGTAGACTTTTTCCGTATACTCTTTTGATCTGTGGTTGTAAGCCACCTTTATTGCACTATAATATAAAATAAAATTAACAACATGTCAGGGCCACTGAAAAAGTTACTACAGGTGAAATATGCATCAGTGGCAAGAAAATGGCTCTAAGTACGGTGCTCAACATAACTGATTCTTTGTTACTTCTTTTTAGTTAAAAACTTTCAGAGAAGTGCAAGAATTTTGGACAGGCAGAAGAATAAGTGGCTGGCATTGAATGCAGAGGAGAGACAGAAATTTATTGAAGACTTTTCTTTGCAAATCTGGAATTCCCTTGAAACATTTGGTCCTTTTAAAAGTAGTAAGAATGGTCATTGACTGTAAAATATTAATCCATCCATCTGTAATCAAAAATAACTTTATCCAGGAACTAACTGGGAAACATTTTTTCTTAACTTATATCTGTGTATGTCATACTAATATTGTTTTTTATTGTTGTTTTTATTGCAAGGGGCCTTTCAAAATCGTGGTCACAAAACCGGCGAAGGTCAGTTCCAGTAAGCAACTCAGCACAGACAGACAAACAGTACAGGGTAAGACTAAATCGGTGGTCAGACGGACGCAAAGGTCAGTAACAAACAAGACTGGCAAGATGACTGCTTGGTACACACGCATGAATCATGGGCAATACTTTGCGTTGGTATGCTGGAAGGCACAGCTCTAAATAGGGTGTGCAGAACAAGGTGCAGGTGCAGGCGATCAGGAATCGGGAGGAGCGGAGTCTGGAGCAGGGGGCATGACAATACCCTCCCCCCAAGGAGTCAGTGCCATCCAAGCAACACGGGCAGCCACAACGACTACTCTTTACTCCCCCAGAGAACAGTTGTGGTGCTTGTGGACTGGAGTGATCTGGAGACTGTGCTGGTGAGGTGTGATGCTAGCAATGTTCCTTGGGTCCTCCAGTTGAGGCTGCAAAGTTGTTTTTTGCGCTCTTCCTTGGACATCCCCTCGAATGGGGACCTGGCTTCTCCAGGTGGAGCTGGTGAAAATCTGCCACCAGACCTGGGTCTAGAATGTCCTGTGCTGGCACCCAAGTCCTCTCCTCCAGACCATAGCCTTCCCAATCTACCAGATATTGTAACTGTCCCGCCCTTCTCTGTGAATCCAGCACTTTCTTTACCACATATGCAGGCTTGCCATCTATCTCCACTGGAGAGGGCGGGACGTCCGCGGGGAGAGCTTCGTCGAGGGGTCCCGGGACGACTGGTTTTAGTAGGGAAACATGGAAGGTTTCAGACACATTGACACTGACAGGTAATTTGAACTTATACGTGATGGTATTTGAGTCGGATCTTCCTGCACCCTTTGGGAAATTTAAAGTCTTTTGCTGATAGCCAGACATGATCTCCTGGCTGGAACACAGGAGCCTCCCGGCGGTGTTTATCAGTCTGAGGTTTGTAGTGTTGCAGGACACTTTCTATCCACTGATGGGTTTGCTCCCATACTTTCTCACTTTCTTTCATCCATTCATCCACCGACAGGATATTCATAGGTCCCGCTGTCCAAGGCACCAGCGGAGGTTGGTAACTCAAACAGCACTTGAAGGGTGTTAGTCCGGTGGAGGAGCTGACCAGTGAATTCTGTGCTATTTCCACCCAGGCCAGGAACTGACTCCATTCTGATGGGTTCTCATGGCAGTAAATCCTCAAGAATTTCCATAACTTATGATTTACCCTTTCGCACTGGCCATTGGACTGCAGATGATAGCTGGATGAGAGGCTAACACTCACTCCTACGCACTCAAAAAAAGCGCACCATAATTTCGAGGTGAACTGAGGACCACAGTCCTACACGATGTCCTCAGGGATTCTGAAGAACCTGAATACCTGATTAAAAAGTACCTCAGCGGTTTGAAACATGGTGGGTAAAGCTTCAAACAGAATAACACAGAAGGCATGGGAGAATCTGTCAACCAAGGTTAAAATACAAGTGTATGACTGAGCTCAAGGAAGGTCCGTAACGAAAGCTACTGCGATGTGAGACCACGGACGTGAGGGAATGGGAAGGGGAACCAATTTCCCTGCCGGCAAGGTTTTTGGTGTTTTGCTCTGCATGCATATGGTACAGGAGGTAACGAACCTATGGATGTCTGACGCCATGTTCTCCTACCAGTACTGTTGGGATAGTAACTGATAAGTGCATGTCTCCCCAGAGTGTCCCAATGCTACTGATGCATGGGCCCAAATAATGAGGCGGCCCCTACAGGATGGTGGAACATACTGCTTTCCATCCAGACCCTGGGACGGTGGTCAGTTAGGATTTGAAATGAATGGTTTGCACCCTCTAACCAATGTTGCCATTCTTCAAGAGCCAACTTTATGGCCAGTAACTAGCAATCTCCTATCCCATAGTTGTAATCAGCCAGAGTAAGTTTGTGAGAATAAAGCGCGATCGGATGTAACTTTAGGGGGTTTCCTAGCAGTTGCAATAGTACTGCACCGACACCCACGTCGGAAGCATCTACCTCAACAATAAAAGTTTTGGACGGGTCAAGATATTTTAGAACAGGAGCCATGGTGAACGCTTGCTTTAGTCTATTGAACGCTTGATCCGCCTGGGGGTTCCATGACAGGTACCGGGAGGTCTTTTTTCCCTTGAGTCGCTATGTTACTAAAATTTCTAATAAACCTTCGATAGAAGGTCGCAAATCCCAAAAAGCGTTCTAACTCCTTAACACTACCAGGAACCGGCCAGTTTGTTACCGCCTTAATTTTTGAGTCGTCCATTACGGTCCCTTCCATGCTGATAATATATCCAAGAAAAGACACCCGTTGTAAATGGACCTTGCATTTTTCTCCCTTTACATATAACTGGTTTTCACCAAATACACCAAAATGTCATCCAGATAGGCTATAATGAATTTCCCTGTCATGTCACGGAGCACCTCGTTAATAAATGACTGGAAGACAGAGGGGGGCGTTACACAAACCGAAAGGTATAACCTGGTATTCATAATGTCCACTCAGAATAATGAATGCTGTTTTCCGTTTGTCTCCTTCTCTGATGCAGATGAGATTATACCCGCTTCTTAAATTGAGTTTTGTAAAATGCCTAGCTCCCTGAAGCAGCTCTAAGGCAGCCGGTATTAGCAGCAACGGGTACAGGAACTTTTTCATAATTGCATTGAGATTCTGGTAATCAATGCACGGTCACAGCCCTCCGTCTTTCTTTTTAACAAAAAAAACTGGAGGCCGCGGGTGATGTGGAGGGGTGAATAAACCCCCGAGCTAACAACTCCTCAATGTACGACTCCATAGCTCTGAGTTCGGCCTGGGTCAGAGAGTAAATTAGCTTTTGGAAAGGAAGCTCCTTCTACCAGCTCAATGGTGCAGTCGTATGGCCGGTGTGGGGACAGTTTGGTGGTATTTTGTCTATTAAAGACTTCTTTCAAGTCAAGGTAGTTGGGAGGGATTATTACGTCTCTGGAGTAGGGACATTCTATAGACGTGGAATGCACCGAGACCTGAGGGCTTTGCAGACAGTTCTGATAGCAATATGGAGACCATGACAAGATATCGGAGGTTGACCAGGATATGTGTGGCTCGTGCTCTTGTAACCAGGGTAAGCCCAGGATGATCAGATAACTAGCTTGTGTCACCACGAAAAAGGATATATGCACAGAGTGTAGTGCACTGGCATCCATCCGTATCAGTTCTGTAAACATTGACACGGATCCCTTACTGACAGGTCTTCTGTCAAGAGCGGACAGCCGTCGAGGTACCTGAAGTTCTCAGATGGTGATTCCTAGTTGATTTGCTAACTGCAACTGCATGAGGTTCCCTTCTGAACCAGAATCAACTAGCATGGGTATGGACACTGGGTCAGGACAATAGCAGGTATCTGTAACAGTGAGCAATTTAGATCCCCAGCCCATCTCTTTGTGGAGTGGACTCACCGCACGATCATCCAGACTGGGTTCCATGCAGCATTATTCGTTGGGCGGCTTGGGGCGCTGTGTACAGGTGTGCACGACGTGTCCAGGTTCTCTACAGTACAAACACAGGTTGTGGAGTAGCCAGTGCCATCGTTCCTCTTGCAACAACCGGGCTGTTTCACATTCCATTGGTTCCAGTACACAGCTCTCAGGCTCTTCCTGTCACCCCGACTCTCTTTCTTCGGATGAGAAGAGATCAACTGATCCAACTGAATGGCTAGGGAAATCACCTCCTCTAGCCCCTTTTTCCAATCACAGCAGGCCAATTCTGTTAGAATGTCCATGTTCAGGCCATTTCAGAAGGCTGTCAGCAAGGCTGGCTCGTTCCACCCACTTCCATCAGTGAGAGTCTGAAACTCTAAAACATAGGCGGCCATGGACCGGTTGTCTTGCCGGAGTTTTGACAGCAGGTCCTCATTGCTTCGGCCTTCCTGGGGGTGGTTGAACATGGCTCTCAGTTCGCTTTCAAATTGTTGGTAAGACGCTGTTCATAGCCGGGGCCAGACTGATGTTGCCCAATCCAGCACTTCGCCGGTCAGACGAGTGATTACAAAAGTAATCTGTGCTGGTTCGGAGGTGGTCGGGTTGTGAGCAAAGTAGAGTGAACATTGCAGTTGGAATCCTCTGCAAGTGCCAGGTGGCCCATCAAATTTTTCAGGCTTAATCACAGAGTAAGGGACTTCGGAAGAGCTGATCATCAAGAACCTTTCCCAGGAACTTTCAGCGTTGCCTGGTGGGCGTTGTCCCTGAACCGTTGCTGTGAGCCCTTTCAAATCTTCAGCCACTTGTTCCAACTGTCGTTGCTGCTCAGTCTGTTGTTGGGTGATCAATGTCACCACTTGAAGCAGTCCTTTGAGCAACCGCTGGTGTTAATCGAGGGTTTGTGCTGGACCAGCGGTCAAGGTGCTCGGGAGTTCCATATCTGCCGTCTGCAAGATGGTGAAGTATTCTGTCACATTGAGGTGGAATAAGCAGACGTGTGCAGGTGCAATGTGATGAATTCCGTTTATTGCAAGGGGTGTTCCAAAATCATGGTCACAAAGCCAGTGAGGGTCAGTTCCAGTAAGCAACTCAGCACAGACAGAAAAACAGTAAAGGGTAAGACTAAATCGGTGGTCAGACGGACGCAAAGGTCAGTAACAAACAAGACTGGCAAGATGACTGCTTGGTACACACGCATGAATCATGGGCAATACTTTGCGTTGGTATGCTGGAAGGCACAGCTCTAAATAGGGTGCGCAGAACAAGGTGCAGGTGCAGGTGATCAGGAATCAGGAGGAGCGGAGTCTGGAGCAGGGGGCATGACAATATCCAAGAAAGAAAGCAGATAAATAATAAATATTGGAGAATACAATATTTTACCATAATATGTGGACAAATTAATGCATAAGGTAAAGTTTTAAACAATTTTGATGTGGTCTCTCAAACAAAAAAAACATCCAGAAACATTGTCTCTATTGCTAGTGTAATGAAGGCAGTGCAACCCCTCTAGTGCCTCTGTTGCAGCATTCTGATTGAGTTGTTTCAGTGCCTTATTCAAAGCTTTGGGTATATAATTCACTGTGCTGTATGTATGTTTCAGTTACCTTATTGATTATTTAATTTTATTAGGTACACTACATATCCATTACACATTACATTAGGTTTTAAAGTGTTACTGCAGTACGCAATTCAGTAGTGTACAGCACCATACTAAACAATATTACGTTTCATTTACGCAGAGTTCTAAGCTTTCACTTTATCCGTAACCTCACCACCACCACCCTAAATATAGTCGAGAAAATTGAGGACGGACTCTATTTTATCATTTTTTTTTAAGTTCAGCATATCAGGTTATATAAATACAAAATTTGCTTATCTCCTGCTGAACTGTCCCTGTGTGGCCGCATTATGGCCTGAGAGAAAGGTGGATCTCATCATCTCCTTCGACTTCAGCAGCAATGATCCCTTCCTGGTAAGGTGAGTTACTGAATCCTGAGCATTTTTTTTTCTAAGCATTTAAGAATTAGCTACTACATTTCTTTCCACTGAGCAAACAAATTTAATTACTTATAAAACTATTGTAATTGCTTAAATCATAACTTTACTTGTCATATTCCACTGGCATATCTTCATTTGGACTGTTTCTTTTACTTTTGACAAAACATCAATGACACCAATTATATGGCAGAAATGAGCACAAGGGTACGAAATGGCAAAAAAAGAAGTCTTTTGTAAACATTACTGAAAATGGCATTCTAAATGGTCATTGCACAGAAATGGCATTAACCTACATTGTAAACTGTAGACTGTTCACAGCGTAAAGCCAAATTACTTACGCAACAGGTTTAAGTGCTGAATCCATGTGGACAAACACACCTTGTGAGATGTTCCTCACACCGTCATTCATGCAGTACAAAGTACAGAACACAGAGGTGTGAGAGAAAAATTATATTGTCCCTCAAAAATCAGAGCACAATGATTAATACAGTTTTACAGCTCAGACTGGGGCAAAACATTCAATATACACCTTCAGCTAATAAAGAACCTTCCTAAAACTACAGTAAAAATAAACACAACTGAAAAGACCATTAGTCAGTCATTGCACTAATTTGCTCTGGGGCATCTGCTCTTTGTCCTTTACATCCAATTCCTGCTAAAAACAACTAAAAGACGCAATTTCCCTTCTTGCTGAATTGATAGCTAAATTTATTAATACTTCCTTCTGTTAAAAATCTCCTCTAATGAGATATAAGAAAATCTCAAATCATTAGCATATTTTTGCAAAAACTGTAACGATACTCTGTGCACTTTACTTTATTTCCTTTTTTACTTTCACTCATTCCCCACTATTATGTGTTTCTAGCTGTTCACCACTTATTGTAGTTCTGCATATGTTCATTTACAATGTTTTCAATAAAATAATGTTAAAAAAACATCCAAACTCAGCGGTCTTCATAACATAACAGATTTAAAGTTGTAAAAGTATTATTTAAATATAGTAACTAACAACAAAGGAAAGTTAGATGCATAAGGCAAGTTGGAGAAATTTGGGGAAATTTGGATATGGGGAGCTGACAACACGCAGCCCTGTTTCACCTTGTGAGACATTTAAGTTGTGTAGCATTGGGACTAAACTCTTTTTGGCTCTAACTGGCCATTAAGTACCACACGCTGCTTAACCACAGTCCTGCCCAGCTACTGTTCTGGGCTCCTGCTCGAGTTTAGGCACATAATGCATGCTGGTGCTCGTCTGCCCCCACCCTCCTCCTCTGCCTCACTTAATCGTTAGCTGTAAAATTCTTACATTTTCCAAGTGGTGACTCCACCAAGCGCTTACCTTCGCGTCCCATGTCCAGCCTATGGACCACTTTGGTTTCCACAACCTGTTTTTCCTTTGTCATCTGCCTTTGACAAGTTTTAATGTTTTTCACAGAGATGTGAGGATAAAAGAACAAACAATGTAGGTGTCAAGTTGTTGAAAGCTATTGTACTAGTGAGCTAAAGTCCTCAAACTTTAATACTGCGAGCTTAATGCCACATTCAAGAGAATACAGTATAACACTGGCTGCAGGTATAATGACAGTCGATTGTGGAACCAAAGTGCAGATGGCTGAAATCATAGTAAATTTCAAGTACCTAATGCAAAAGAAAACATTAGGAAATGGAAGGCCTGTTCAGGCTTGTCTGGGTTTCGAAAAGGATTTGGTTTTATATCACATTTTGTGTGCCTTACATAAATTTGAAAAATCTTCCCCTTTTCTTTCACAGCTCATGACTCAGCTTATGTCTGAGGATAAAGGAAAGGGTGAAAGGTGGAGACATGTCAAAGAACATTTCTGACCGCCCTAAGAGATCTGATAAGTGGGCACAGTGGCCCCGGAAAGTAGGCATTTGAAAAAAGGAGACGTTCCTGGGAGGGACATGTAGAGCCAAAGATGGGGTCCAGCAAACAGGAAGGGGAACATTATTTTGGAACCTGAATTGGCTGCTGTACTGTGGGGTTTAGAGATGGCAACCAGTACACGGCTCTCAGGGCTCCTTCGGCAGTCTCCCCTCCACCAGGGGCTCTCAGGAGCTGGGCATATATGTGTATTACAAATGGAGACCGGCCTCCAAATCTATTTGCACACTGTCTATCTTGGAGTGATTCCAAGTTCATAGCAAAAATATATCCAGCATTTAACCCTTGTTTCAGTCCAGGTTTTAAAAACCCAGGAGCACTACCTACCTGTCAAGTTAAAGGAACATTCATATACTGAAGTGTTAATGGTTGCTGAACCAAACATTGCACTTTTTATTTTACATAAAGCCTCCCTTAATACCATTCAAGTTTAATTGTATAAAATGATCAAATTAACTTTTGTACTAAACAGAAGTAGAGTTTGATATTTCTATGCATGTAAAATGGTGTTACCTTGGAGAAAAGCACTATTCTAGCTTTCCCCATTAACTCCAACAGTGTCACAGATCAAATTGATGTTAGTCATGTTAACTTGTCCATTGAATACACAATGATTTTGCTAATGTTGGAATTCCTGATATTGCTATAACTCTGAATTGCTTCAGTAAACATGCCCAGGTCAATAAAAAGTGTCACTTTGGATAAAAGTCGCAGCTAAGCAGAAAAGTCATATTAGTTTTTACATATTGAAAAATTAATTGAAAACATGAAAAGGATGATCTAGTTTTTCAAGGTTATTACATTTCATGAGGATTTGGCAACAGGCAGATATAGATTAAAGGCACTTTTCTGAAAAAGATGTAAGAACAAACAAGCAAATATAAATGTGATATAAAGCTACTTAAATACATATCATTTTTAAACGTCATCATTATGATTATCATCAGCTTGGACAGACTCCATGTCTCCTCCTTGCCTTCTCTCCTCCTCCTTTCCTCTGTCCTTCTCTGGCTCCCTCTCTCGCTGGCTCTGGAACTGCCAGTAGATCCCCGTCAGGGTCTGAGCTGCTTCCAGGGACACCTTCAGCTTGCCGATCACCTCCACATGCACCCCATCACCCACGCTTACAACTGGCACAGGGAGAGTTTCGTAAGATAAAGGGAAGGACTTAGGAAACACCAAACAACGAGGAAAACAAAATTACACACAATGACCTCCACAATTATGCAGTGCACAGTACACAACACAGGACAACACAGAGGAATGGAGGTTGTTGCTGGCAGACATATAAATAAGGAGCTAAAGAGATCAATATAAATTCAATAAACTAACAAGAAGGTATTTATGGGAGTGTAAATATTATAGTGCAAACAGTCGGTAAAGATGGTGGTGATAATACTTTGGGAAGGAGGTCAGTGGTGATCATGTTGAGTCCTTATGTTGTCTGGATTTCAACAGCCTAACAGCCTGTGGCAAAAACCAGTTTCTGAGCTCTGTGGACAAGTTGAGTTAAGTCTATGAAACAGTCAAACAGGTAGTCAGAGCCTTATTGAGTAATCAAGACACAGACACGTGGGGAGGGGGCAGAAACTTCCTTCACTTTGCCTTAAAAAAACAAGAAAGGGTGCCTAGCTTTAGCTGAAGTTCTAACTTCTAAGTGCTATAAGAACAGCTCAAATACCTACCTGCAGCAGCCCTCTGTCATTGAATTGATCGTCAAGATTCAAAAATTAAATGTGATGATATGCTGTAATCTATTTTTTGGATTCAGTTTGATTTGCTTTTAAATTTACACATGACACAGAAAATGATTACTGAGCAGTGAATTGGACAAGGTGGGGCAGTCAGAAACAATCTACTAGTACCAAACCCATAATTCGTCCTCTGCGTAAAGCGCAACCCATATACAGCTTAGTGTATCTGTTACAGTGCACCAAACCATGACCCATGCCGTTCCATTTCTACCTGTTCAAAACCCTCCCCAGTATACGCCTCACTGGAGGACCCTCACGTTTCCTGCTCTTTTAGCTCAGTCCTTCCTGCAACCGGGCTGTCCTGTCTTCCAGTTTCTCCCATTGCTTGTCTCAACCAACCCGGCTCCCTCAAGTCTCATGATTGCTCTGTTCTTTCTCCAACAGAACATGAATCTGCAATTCATCAGCTCTGGTTGTCAACTCTCTAAACACACTGTTTCCCTCAGAGTCCCTCACATCTGCAACTTCTGCGCTGGCACTTACTTATGCACCAACAGTCCAGTCATGACAGTTTCATCAATTCCCAACTAGATTACCTTCTCTGGCCATTCAAACACCCCTGTGGTGGGCTGAAGCCTCACCCAATAACCTGAGTGCTACCTCATTTCCTGTCTTTCACACAGTTTACTTTATCGCATCATGGCCATCACAGTTGTCCATTATTCACCGCAGGCATTCGATCTGGCCTTTCTGTTCCCTTTGTCTTGAACCATCAAACATGGCCCCTATTTGTACAGTTTCCCTCCTGGACCTCCCGAAAATTTCATACACCCCTGCCTCTAACATTCCTGCCTCTCATATCTCTTCTGCCTCACAACACCTTCAGACGCTTCTCTGGTTTCCTTGCCTCTCACCCCTAACAGCCTTGCTCTTACCATAGTAGTCGCCTCGGCCTTGAGCTCCATCTGCACAGCTGACTCACAAGCCCATCATGCTGCGTGGCGTTCTGGGGATTGTACGCTCATTCTATCAACTCACCAATTCAATTTTCACTTCTACTGGGTACAGCTCCTGAAAGGCTATTTTTTCCTGATTTTCAACAATATCTCACTGTCAAGTTGGCGTTCAGTGACATCATTTCCTGTCAGGAGCAGCTCCTGCAAGTCTAGGTAGGCGTAGCCAATGTCAGCACACTCCTCCTCCTGCTCATTCATGGGCTCACTCACCACTGTGAACTTCAACCTAAATTGAAGCACAGAACAGAGTATAACAGTGTGAGAAACAAATGCTGCTACTCTGTCTAGAGGACAGAAATGTTTATTAAAACTACAATAATTTTACAGTAAAAGTGTTAAATTGATAAACTGATAAATTGAGTTTAAAAGCCATAGAAGTTGTTGCTATGTGTAGCTGTAGCCAGAGATAAAAACTAACTGAATAAGTTTACTAATTATTCAATTTGGATGCCAAAACAAACAGGATACAATACCT
Source organism: Arapaima gigas (assembly GCA_900497675.1). Classification (NCBI taxonomy): domain Eukaryota; kingdom Metazoa; phylum Chordata; class Actinopteri; order Osteoglossiformes; family Osteoglossidae; genus Arapaima; species Arapaima gigas. The sequence goes on along the minus strand of UFQX01001431.1, from coordinate 26,324 downwards.
TCCTTGGTTGGGGTCGGAACCTTCCAGCATTGTGTACAGGTACCATCTGAGTGGAGCTGCTTCTGCACTGTCTACATAGATCACTGGTAGAAATGATGGAAAGAGGTACAGGAGGGGAAAGGGAGGGTGAGGATGTGAAACATGTCTTTATGACTCATTCTTGTTCAACCAATGTTTCTGTTTTTTTTGCTGATACTACTGTCTCACATGAAAATGTATTAGCGCATCACCTGTGACAGTGAGACATCAGTGTAAGAGACATGTAGAATGTCTCACATTTCAGTAAACTGACAATCATCGAGCACCATGTAAGGAAAGGACCAAGGAGGCTGCACCTTGGGCCCACTCAGTGTTTGCTGTGTTTTCCCACCTTTTCAACCTGTCACTGAGTCTGCAGAAGGTGCCACCCCTGTGAAGAACATCCTGAACATTCCAGCCCCCAAGAAAAAGGGTGCCTGTGAGCTGAAGGACTACAGACCTTTAGTTCTCACATCCTATGTCATGAAGACTCCTGAGATGCTGGTGCTGAATTACATCAAACCCCTCATAAGCAACCACCTGCACTCAGCCCAAATAGCAGTGGGTCATGCATCACCTACATGTTCCACAGATCTTATTCTCACCTGGAAAAAGCTGGCAGCACAGTGGGGGTAATTTTTTTTTTTACTTTTCCAGTACTTTCCACATCAACCAACCACTCCAGTTGAAGCACAAGCTCACTAAAATGACTGTTGAAGTACCATTGGTGTCCTGAACTGTGGACTATCTAACAGGCAGAGCACAGACTATCAGGCTCTGGGACGGAGTCTCTGACATGGTGGTGAGCAATATCACTGCACCCCAAGGCCCAGTACTGTCTCCATTGCTGTTCACCCTCTACAGCTGACTTACAAACACTTACTTACAAGTGTGGGTGCTGTCACCTGCAGAAGTTCTCTGATGACTCTCTAACAGTGCCATATGCAGAGAAAGGTGATGAGGTGGATTGTTGACTTAGTTTCATGGTGTCACTAACCACCTCCAGCTCACTGTCAACCAAAGGAAGGAGCCAGTACTTGACATCTGCTATGTTAAGGTCCTTTAATGTGGTAGCAACATCCTCCTCCTACCAGACTGCAGTTGCCAGTGTGACCTTTTAAACTGTGTTGTGCTGGGACATCCCTTCTGTTGGGAGTTGCAGACTTGATAAAATCATCAGGAAAGTGGGTTCTGTCGTGGGTCAGAGCCCAGATTCAGTGGAGGCTGTGGCAGAGGTCAGGATGAGGAGGAAGCTACAGTCAATCAGGAACAATGTTTCACATCCCCTAAATGAAGTGGTCACCATGAGCTCTTTTAGTCACCAGGTTATGTAGCACTTCTTTATTATCAGCAGCCATCTGACTCCACAATGACACACAGGGATCTGCTGAGAAACAGACCATATTTATTACTGTTTTGTTATTGTACTTTGTTTTATTTTGTTATTCGTTTATTGTTATGTGTATTGTTAGTGTCTTGAAATGAAAAGTGTCCTGTGTGTTTAAATGCTGTATAGCCAGTTTCCCTGCTAGCATCATTTAAGGCCCATCCTGTCCTGTCCTGTCCTATCTTATCCTATCCTAGGACTGCATACAACTATACAGAAGCAAAACACAAGCATACCAGAATACTGCTCATACCTCTTGTGAAGTTGTAATGTATTTCCTCTCCAGCAGTTGGTTTTCGCAGAGACATCGGGGTCTCTGTGGTCTCCATGGGAACTCCCAGAAGCCGGTATTCAACATAGATGCGCTGTACTGACTGGTCAAGTGCAACACGAGAAGTAGGATGTAAAGAGAGAGAGAGAATCTCCACTCGCAGTTTATTACCCTGATAAAAGACAAAGGAGACGAAAGACAGCAGTATGAATGGTGTTTTAATTGTAAAGAGAATCATATGCTCTGTGTATTAATGCCTAATCTGCACCACCTGTACCTTTGAAGCAGGCTGATGTGGTTCAGGTATGATGATGACATCACTGCCAGAGGATGTTCCCGATTCACTGGACTCCATTACGTCAGTATCCAGGTGGTCTGTGACAATGACATTATTTCTGAATGACACAACATACTAGGACAGGAAGTGCTTGACTTATGACGTAATCAACACACGACCGTAATAATTTGTACCGATTTTCAGCATTTTTATAAGCGAATGAGTACCTTACAGCTAATTAAACATGTATACATGAATATCTGGTGATGTACCATATACAGCACCTGTGTTTAGGGTAACGAGCATCTGCTGACAACCATGTTGTGTCCCACAAAACCGCTGAGCACTTATAGCTTATACTATAGATAAAAAAATGTTATGAAGATGCTACAAAAATGCATTAGAACATTTCACTGTATGCATGGGCAGCACTGCAGTGTAATGACTGAATAAGGTGAACGCCATATGAGACTGTGTGCTACACACACACACACAACGGCAGCCATCTTCTTGCACCTCAAACAGTGTTCATTGTTTTCACTGTTCTTGAGTTCTTTCTGAGCAGAAGAGGGATGTTAAATCCTGTTCACCTGATGCCAGCAGTGGAGATCCTCCATCTGCCCCATGTGATTTGGTTGGGGTGGCTTCTTTGGATTTTGGAGATTTAGGCTGGCAAGAGGAGCATAGATCATATACCACAATGAAAGGTTTCAAATATTAACTATTATAAAATCTGTGTCTGTGTGAGGATGTTTTTCTCTCACTGCACTGCATATTGAAACTACTCTTGTACATATTGTTCTGTGGGGGGGCAGTCACTGGCACTGACCCCCAGAGGTTTATTTGTCTCCCTTTTTCTGTTATTGAGAGATTTTCTTCTCATCTCCTCAGCTGCCTTCTGACTTATTCTGTAGTTACTGTAACTGCTGCCATCTGTCACCCACTGGCACTGTATTCAGTGTGACGCTGTGTAACAGGAGCTGTATAAAAATAAACTGAACTGAATCAAAATAAATATATCTAACACCATATTCCTGCTTCAGTGTGTGTGTGTGTGTGTGTGTGTGCCTGTGAGAGAGAGAAGGAGTGTGTCAGTGTGCGAGTGTGTGAGGTTTTGCAGTTTTTGAGACTGACCTTCCTCTGGAACTCTCTCTGCACAGTATGTATGTCCACTTTAGGCAGACCTGCCAGTGACTTTGAAGCAGAAGAAAAAGACAAAAGAAAACAGAAAAACTTATGATAACAATTAAATCACAAAGAGTTTCATTAACATATACAGTGCAAATTGTCCAGTCCGTTTTCTATGCATTTAAATGTATATTTATAATTGATTATTTTTAATACATCTCTTATTTTGAACTGCTTAATCTTGTTCTGTTTCACAGCGGCCCAGAATGTATCCACAGTCCAAGGACACTTGGCTGGGAAAGTACCCCTGGATGGGATGCCACTCCACCGCAGGGTGGCCACACACTACACAGTAACCAATTCATCCAAAATATACACATTTTTGGACTGTGGGAGATAAAGCAGACCCACAGGGACAGGGGAGAACCTGCAAACTCCACACAATGAGTTGAAGTAGAACTTCAGGCCAATCAGCCCAGGTGCTGTGAGGCAGCAATGCTACCTACTGAGCCCTTGTTCTAACTAACCCTAATTCTGATTCATTCATAAATATAAAACTTCCGAGCCTCATTATTTAATTCTCTTTTTGTATTCCAAAATAAAAAAAATTAACAAATCAAAAAAATTATAGTCAATTAAAAAACTATAATAAAGTCTAGTTTCAAATTTTGATTCCTTGTTTACAAGCCACACAAACACACACACACACACACACACACACACACACACACTCACACACACTCACACTCACACTCACACTCACACTCACACTGTGCTTTACCCTTGGCTTAGCGATGGGTCTGTCCAGGGTTTTCTCTGTTCTCCCTTGTCTCCTTCTTTCCTGCCTGTCAACATCCTTCAACTTCTGCAGAGCTTCTGGTGCCTGGAAGGGGTATCTCCATCGCAGGGACACTCTCACTATACCTCTTGGGCTGCCACCAGCATCTCTCAGCACAAAGTCTCCTGAACGGAACCAAGAGCAGAAAGTGCTTTGGAGAAAGGAGAAGAAATTAAAGTCACTGAGGAGATTGAGAGAGCACCTTCAGAGGAGCTCTCATTCAGTCGAGAAGAAAAGCAGTCTGCTGAGTTTGACATCCAGTGATCCCACCTCTGATGTGTCTGCCCATAGCCAGTGCCTTCAGGGGGATTGGAGTCTTGGCCAAATAGGACGGCAGTGGCCTGTCATCACTGTCATCAAATGCGTAGACCCACAAGCTGCCTTCCTGAAGGTAGGCCAACACATCCCTGGTCACGGCCAGTGGGTACGATGCCATGTCGTTGTACACAGGATCCGAGGAACAAGAAATCGTAGGAGTGACGTGTGGAGGCAAGTCGTAGAGACGGTACAGCAAATAGGCATGGGGAAGCACTCCTGGCCAGCGCGTGCCAAGGCCCACACATCTCTCCAGCACTACCTCCAGCTCATTTGGAACTCCGCCCCCATAGTCAAACATCTGCTTTGGGTGGAAAACGCATCCAATCAGCAACCGTGTGTGCCAGTACATAGAAAAAAAACTGAAATTGTTCAACAACCAAATTTCAAATTATCTTGTGAAACTTTGGCTCTCCAGCTGCCCAGGATCTTCTATCACACAATATTATCAGGAGTTAGTAATTTATACCTTCCCACGCGCTGCTGTGAATGTGACAGAGAGCACCTTGTGGGGTTACCTCTCTGCGACTGTAATCCCAGTTCAGCATCGACCATTGGCCTGGCAGTGTCTTTGCCCATCTGTCCCCTTGTCCCGTTTCAGCTGGCTCTACAGGGGCGTACAGACACACCCAGAAGTCCAGCACTCCCACAATTTCGTCATTCAGGCCTTTGGGGGTACAACAGTATAACAAGAATGACTATAATATCAAATGCTTTTATTGGAGTCGAATCTGTTCGAGCAGATCACATGGCTCCAGCCCCCTCCCAACTCATGTGGTATTCCATCCTCACCTGTGATATTGGCCCTGCCATACACTCGCTCACCCCTCTTCCCAAAAGCTCCAGAGACAGGGATCCAAGCTCTGCCACGGGTAATGAACCTAACCCCACCCAGTGACTGGTGGAGCTCCACCTTCAGTCCGCCGCTTCGACCTGTGAGGCTTTTGAGGTCCAGTGGAGAAAGTGGGTAGCGGGAGGTGAAGCCATAATTGGGTTGAGGTCCTGATAATAGAGCTGTGGCATGTATCTCAAAGTCCAAAAGGGAATAGGTGCAAAAAGTTACAACATCCTGGCCAACACCTTCACTCTTGCTCCCTTCCAGCCCATATTTCATGGTCCGGAGCCCTGCGGGGGTGAAACTGGCACCCCTAAGATGAATCTCCAGCAAAGACTCCCCTGATTGAAGCTGCCTAAAAATGGCATCATCCTCTGTGGGTTCGGCGGCTTCGTGGACGTCCCCAGTCCAAGTGTACTGAACTGGAATGGTGCGTTTATAGCTCCTGGGGCTGTAGGCCAAGTCTCTTAGTTGACCTAAAAGCAGGAGATCAACAAAGCAGCTGATATTCCCAATCACCCCACAGGTTTCAGATGAGATGTAAGACCCAAAAACACATGGATTATCAAGTAGATATTCACACCCTACATTGTAATGTAGGTTTAAAAGCTGTTCAATAACTCTCACCACACAATATAAATTATCGGGGTATAAAGTTGAATTTTTTGAACTGCATACAAGGAAATGTGATTTAGGGATTGTTACAATATTTCTACTGTGGATGAGTTAGTGTGCAAAGTCAAAGATGTTAGTCTTGTTGAACTAATGCGTGTTAGTCAGTTACGTCACCCTGTAAAGTTGTGATCCTCTGGGCTCTTCTCTCCAGTAGCTTGTCCTTCTCGGTCATCCTTACTTTGTTCTCCTCTTGTTGCCTCTCTGCTTTCTCCCTCAGACTCCTTACCTCTGACTGGTGGAAAGGGGAAGCAGACTAAAGGTGGATATAGTAGGAATGCTACATCTACATAGACACTGTAAATCTGGTTGTTTTGGGACAGAATAACTGTCAGAATGTTATCTTAGTAACATGCATGTGTGTTTTGCACTGACTAATTTCACAGCAGACACTTACAGCCCAAACAAACAATGAATTTTATAATGAAGCTTTTTAGTTCCTCATCAAAGCCATTCATACAGTACAGCTCGATTCATAATTCAACAGTTTTTGTTTCCTAAGGATAGTTTGCCTGTCTCTCAAATTTTTGTTAAAATATGTTGTTTAAGATTTGGGCTCTTCAACCAAGACAAACACGATTGAACTATATGCGTATTTTTGTGGACGTGCACTGCAGTCTGTGTGTGGTGTGGATGTGTTCATGTGGACATGTAGTCGTGCAAACCTGCAAATGGCTGTGAATTCGGCTTTGCAGCAGCAGCATCTCTCTGGTCTTCTGCAGCTCTAGCACTGTCTCTGCATGAGAGGCCTGCAGGTTTGCTGCTTCCCGGGACCAGTTCTCGACCGTACCAGTGGCCCCTAAGAAACGCAGCTTTTCCTGCTCTTCGCGCTTCAGCCTAAAAGCCTTTTGGGTTCCAGAAACATGTGACATTCTCCTTGGCTCAGTCATGAGACACTAGAGTAACCAACAAGTATTCTTTTATTATACAGTATTTCTTTTCAATAAAGTGGACTCAGTGCTCTTTCCAATTAGTAGTGTGTGATACCAATTCTGCCAGCACGCTGCAATAAAATTGGCTGTTCCTCTATATTCAATATGTTAATTAATGCTCATTCTTGGTAAAATTGTCTAGATTGTTATCAAATACAGTCTCTGAGCTTGAGTCCTTGCTGAGGGCTTCTGCGGTGGGTCAGTGTTCTCAAAGTAACCACAAATCGACACACCTACCCTGGAACTCAGCCTAGTAGCTGCTATGCTTAGCCCCAGATTTGAGGGTCTCTTGAACAGAAATCACATTTACTTGTACACATACAAGCAATCAACAGGTGGGTTCATCTCTATCACCGGACGGTAGGTGTAAACCCTCAAGCAGACCCCAAGCCTGAGGACACAACATCATCCGAACAACAATAGCCAGCCTAATTGTTCCAACTGAAAAATAGTGTGTGCGAATTTACACCAAATAACAGTTCATAGTTGCAGTGCGTTTGCATATATTCACTTTATATTTATGAGTTTTATCTATAGGGAAAGCTGTTTGTGTTAATCTACATTTGCATTTAGTTTTTCAGTAAAAAATGCACTCCAGTTAAAACATTTCTTTGATTCTGAATTTAAGACTGTAAACATATTATGCATCATAAGCTAAAGCAATAAAGTGGACAAGAGACACACCTTGATCTGCAAAAGTGTATCACTGAGGTCCTCCACACTTATGTCGAACTCCTGACAAGGACAGAAAAATGAAGAGAAACAGAGGTGACAGAATGACAACTGAGAGGGAGCAGCTAATCTGTCACCTATATGGCACCTTTGTCACTGAATCCAGTCTTTCTTGCAGTGATGCCACTTCCTTTTGGTAAGATGAGATGTCCTGTTCTAGGGACCGAATCTTCTCTTGAAGTTTCTCACAGGTCTCTGTTGGTGGGATATAAGGAAGTCGTAATTAACGGATAAAGAAAGTGGAGTTTATACAGCCTGGATTCCCCCAATGGGCCCTGAGTCCCTCGGACACCAGTGAGAGACCCTGGTTGTCAGTCTGTTGTCACCATAAATTTTTCTTTCTGGTGCTCTTCTCACACAGCAACAGGAAGAAGTTTAAAAGCAATTATTTACAAAGGATGAGGAGCATTAAAAACATTTACTTTACCACACAATCACAGTATTTCTAACAATGTTACACCCATATGCATGAATACTGTAATTAACTAGTAACTCTCTGTCATTAGAGGCAACTTGGTGGTGCAGCAGGTAGCTCACAGCACAGGTGTCAATCCAGCCCCATCTTCACAGAGCCTGCATGTTCTCCCCGAAATCCGTTTCAGCAGATTTCCCCCACAGTCCAAAGCCGTGTGTTTTGTGTCAGTAGGTTCCCAGTGTGTTCCGTGTAACTGTGACTGTCCTACAACGGACCAGCATCCCGTCTACGGTGTACCTTAACTAGCCTTGTGCCCTGCACCCCCATGATAGGCTCCAGACCACCATGACCAACTTTGATAAACGGTTACCGGTGATAATGAAGTAATAATGAGTGTTTGTGCCTATAAATAACCACAAATGCACACATAAATAGAATGAGAGCAGCTAGAAGTTATACTAAACAGACCCAAACATGGAAATATGGTGCAGAGATGTGATTTGCTGACCCCTCTCTCGTTTCCACTCCTCCATAATCCTCTCCCTTTCCATCTGTAGCCTCTCCTTGTCCTCCTGCTCAGCTCTAAGGCTCTCCTCCAGCTTCTGGAGCTCCACTCTCCATCCACCCCCTGCCACATGCTCCTCTTTCAGGTGGCCATCAGACTCGTTGTGCTGGACTTGGGTGGACATGGTGCTGAACAGGAGAGCAGGGAAACAAAGCGGCTTTGAGAACAGCATGTAAGTGTGGTCTGGTAAGTGTGCTAAATTTTTACATGGCCACTGTGACGGTCACCATGACTATAATCAATAATACCTGTGATGAGCTAAAGCGTGTGTAATAAGGTATCCACGACAAGTACATATTGTGATATGATGGCCAGATAAACCCAATGACTGTACCTGTCTGCTTATTACCCCTTACAGCATTTACAGTTCACCTGTCCAGCAGGCGGTTGTAACTCTCCTTCAGCAGGTCCCGCTCGCCTTCCAAGTCAGCCACCCGGGTTTGGAGCTGAGAAGGACAGACAGGCTTCATAAGGCATTAATAATCGTTTCCTAACTCCCTTGATGCAACATGACTGTGCTGTTTATATAGGGTGTGTTAAATAGGGATACTGACTTTGTCATTAGCGGTTTAGATGAATCTATGTGAATAGTACAGAATGTGACAGATGCACTGCGGTAGAGGTGACTGTGGAGAAACAGTAGGTATGCCCTCCAAAGACCCCAAATCAGTAGTCAGTTCCTTGTATATTTCAGACAATACTTTACAGTTTATCACGGCTGAAATGGATGGAGTACCTCATCCAGGGCTTGCAGTGACAGGGTGGCTGCAGTGAGCTGTCCTTCCTGGGTCATTGCCTTCTCTCGTTCTTCTCGCAGCTGCTCTCTCAGTTCCTCCACCTTCATCAGCAGAACCTGCTGACTTTCTTTCAGTGACTTTTGACTCTTCCACAGAAATTCATAAAAAAGAGAACAACATACCTGTTTCAGAAAACTCTGCCAGTAATTTAGCAACAAAACACAGTAATCTTAAAGTAGGTAACACCTCCCACTGGAAAGAGAGAAGCTGGACTTCCAACACCCACTGTGGCACTACTGATGAAGGTACTCACTCTGAACTAACACGGTAAAAGTTACCCAGCTGTATTCATGGGGAAACAACTGTTAGTAGCTTAATGTTGTAACTCATTCTGAAGAAAAATATCAGCTAATGAATACTTTTATTTAACAAAAGTAAAATTTTGAACATGAAAAGTATGACGAGAACAATACGAATATTACGGTTTCCCAGGCAGTAAGTAGACAAACACGGCAGGAAACAACTGCTGAAACGTACAGTAATGAACACAGATGACAAAGTACTAAACACGCACTTTCTAATACTAACTGGATGCTCTGACACAGTGCGAGTGTGAGACAGAAGCCTGTTTGGTGGGTTTGCTGCACCAATGTCTCTCTCACCTCCTCCAGCTGGGCCTCGTATGTCTGTAAAAGTAACAAATGATGGATGGTCCATCAGTTTTGGCCACAGAGTTAAAATAAGAACATCACAATGTCCCTCCAAGGGAGCTGGCTCTGCCTCACTGTGCTACAAAGTTGATGTAACACACACTGTCCCCAGGTGTGTGTGACCAAGCCTCACCTCCTGCAGCACATTGAACTTTTCCTGCATAACCAGCAGTGCTGCTCCCTTCTCTGAAAGCTGTTTCTGTAGTCGAATCGCATCTACATTCTCCTTTATAGCCATTCTGTGGAGGGCAGGAAGGAGTCATGGGCGTTACAGTATTGCACATAACATGGTCAGATAAATCTGAAGTCATTTGGGATGCTATATATTGTTAATGATACTGTTACAGAAAATTCTCTTCTTGTGTGTTGTAGTGTTCGGGAATACAGCAGCATGCCCCTCTGGGACCTGAACCGTTTTCCTTCCAAGACAATATCCTGAATCAGCAATATATTGAGAGTGGCAATACTGGCACACCTGTGTCCTTCAGCTTGCTGCTCCCTGAGCGCCTGCATGGCATCTTCAATCTCCCGCTCTCTCTCCCTTAGCATGTCCCTCACAGACTGAGTTTCGAGCTCCAGCTCAGCCAGTCTGGCCTGCTGTGTGTCCATCCCACTGGACCTGTTGGAGCCGGACGGGGTCATATGGGCACAAAAAGAAAATGCTGTGGGGTTCAATGCACAACTTAATGTCTAGGACAAGCTGTTTAGATTACTGCCATTTCCCGTGTGTGTCAGACTGTCTTTAGCTCTGAGACCCACACTTGGAAAGGCTGTTAACAAAGGAGACCTTGGCGTTGGGGTACATTAGAATTTGTAGAATCCCACTCATAGCCACCATGGTTTGCTGAGTACAGACAGAGGGGGATCCTGACAACTTCACACAGCCTGAGCTGGAGTCAAACCTCACACAACTGCATGGCTCTGGCTGAGCCTGCTGTGCCACCACATCCCTCACAAATTTAAGAATGTACAGATAAATACCATACAGCAGTGTGGAATGTAGTGTAATAAAATATTGCTGTATGTATTGTAATAAACCCTATTGTGTTCTGTAAGGAATTTACTGGAAGCCAGACACACTGCATGGGGGGTATCAGCTACTTTCGCCTGTTTCGCTGTGTCTCAACATGTTTAACCCCCATTTGTTTTTTTCCTTAAAAAATAAATCTGTTTAGTTAAATGCTAGTGACATGAAAGATGTGCTGTACTGGACACACAGTACCGTGATATAAAAACCACATTTATGACCACACCTTTTCTGATGAGCTAACTTGCTGTTTACTGTGTTTATCCTCCTAAACTCAGGGCTTCATAGTCATATAGGTGTTTTCCGATGGGCTGAAGCATATTATTTACAGAGGTCAACTAGCTCTATTCAGCATCAGTGACAAGGCTGTTTCAGGGCGATCCACCAGGGTATGACACATTTCAGTGACCAACTCACGGTCTGTGCATCTCTCCATGAGGGTCTTGGCAGCCCAAGTCACAGCGGGGTGGGGCCGTCCGTGCTGCCTTTCGGACCTCGGCACCTTTTCCCGACGCTGAAAAGTAACACAGACACCCAAAAAGCATAGGGATTCTTTCCATAAACACTACTTTCACTTTGTCTATGGAGAGCTTCATTTCAATGATTTGTTTAGGGAATTAATGACCAGCCACTTTTTGCATTTTTAACATTTCTGGAAATGAAATGAAATTGAAGTGGATTGAAATGAGTCAGTTCAGTTTCACTGATACACAGTTTTTTTCCTCTTGCTGGACAATACAAGTAGGTAATTTTTACTGAGTCACATTCCCTGAATTCAAATATAAAATGCAGGATTTGATATTACCTCCCATTTTTTTCTGCAATGAAATGTTTAATTTTTAATAAAAAAATAGAAAAATCCTTTCTGCATGTTCCTCACAGACAGCACACCGGTGAGTAGGAAATTTATGTAAAAAATATTCCTTAAGTGGCTAATTCTTATTTATAGCTTCATGTCTCAGGAATTTCGGGAAGGGGACTTTTTTAAGGTCAGCACAACAAGAGTGACCACATCGGCTTCACCAAATTTGCATTTAACACAAAAACAATGCAAATTTAACACAATTTCATCTCCTGTCACCTGCCCCTTGTATCCTTGCAGATCTTCATCATCTTGTTTTACCTCTTGGACGGTAGTGGCTCCTCCCCAGATCCATGATGTGGTGCCTGGCCAGACTCAGCTTGCTCTGCAGCAGCCCCTTCTGGCTCTCCAGGATGGCCACACGGGTCTCTAAGCCCTGTATTGTCTCATCCAGCTCCCTCTCCTGCGTGCCGCCAGTCCCAGGTCGGCCCTTTTGAAGGCGCAATAGCTTCGTCGACATCCTGAAGAAATATGAACATCATTCTCCACTCCTCTACCGCTGTTTGCTCCAAAGCTCTCTGCTAGCAAATGTTTCAGCCTTAACTGTACACCTGGATGCAGCGCGTGGTTCTTCTTCGTGTTTGCATCCATACCTGTGTATCTTTAGCTCCTGGGCACGCGTGTGCTGTTTTAGCAAGATGTTCTCCTCCTGCAAGCGAAAGCATTGATCCTCCAGCTGCTCCCCTGGAATGCAGAACGTGTGACAGCGACCTGAAAACATATGATGGGAAGAATCATTCATTCGTGAACCCCTGGTGCCAGACCAGGGTCCTGGGGGTCTACAGACTATCCCAGAGATACACTGAGGATGAGACCCAGTCCATTGCAGGGCAATCACAATTTCAGCAGATATCTGGGATTATGGGAGGAAACCAGAGCATCCAAATGTAAAAGAAAGAATAACAAAAAAGTGACACTGCAGACATGAAATCAGAGATGCTATATTTCATATCTCACCTTTGATCCTGAGCACCTGGGGCTTCCTGCATGACTTCACATCCCTGGTGGAATCAGTCACTTTGAAAGGCAGATCCATAAGTGAGTTGTGTGCAATCAACTGGCACCATCAACCGAAAGATGTAACCAAACATGCCCACACTAATGCAACATTCGGTGGCAGAGCACGTCATGCTGCCATCCTTAAATCTCACCTCCAGCTGCAAAACCTTTGAGCAAGGAACGTACCCTGCAATGCTTCACGAGGACCTACCCCTTTTATAAATGTATATTTCAAGTATTTCATGTGGCCTTGGTGAAAAGCTTCAGGAAAATAAATCTGGGTAACAACAAAGCCCCTACAGGAATATTGCCACTAAAATCACTAATACTTCAAGTTACCTTGTAATGGAAGTGTCATGGCCCCCCTTGAACCCATATCCCTCACTGGGAGGTCCCCAGCTGTCTCATCCACAGCCAATGGCATTTCAAGGCTGGCTGAGTGGCAGCCAATCAGAATCCAGAGATTGTTCTGGGGGGACGAACTGTCTCGATAACAACATAATAACAAAACAATTAAATCTGCACATTCTGCGGCATCTTTCTGTCAGGCCAGACAGCTACACAACGTGACAGCAGTTCCACACAGGAAACAGTTTGTTGATCCACACAAATGTTGTACAATATGTTCAGCTAGGTAGAGCTAAAACAGCTGAGACACATTTCTCTCCAGATGGATAAACTAAAAATCCTGCAGATTAATGTGCAAACTGCCTGTAGTCAGATCTTTAGCCCTGTCAACATAATCCCATCAGTCACGAGACTCCCAAAGTCCCCGGCACGGTCCCAACACGGCCTCATTTCATTCTGCATACGGTTACGGTGGTAAACCCCCCCCCCCCCTCAGCTAGCCTAGTGCCCATTAATTCCAGGATAAGCTCCAGGCATCCACAAGCCTGACAAGGACAAAAGCTTAATGGAAAAAAAGAAAGAGTTTGTATACAAAATTAAATAACACTAAAAAACATAGAAAGTAAGTTTAATTATGTCCATCCATTGCCTTCAGCATCATAACACACTGCTGTTCTGCTGTGAGGTAAAACATGGTAAATATGCTTCATTTTAATATCCCAGCGGTGCTGCGCAGACCAGAAACTTACCCGTTTCGAAGGAGAAGTATGGGGAATTCAGAGAAGGTGAGGAAGACATGTAAGAGTCTCTGGAACGTCTGCCAGTCCGTCTTACCACAAAGCCATAGACCAGGCCCTGGTACCCCTTGGCCCCCTGCAGCGTACCCGGGGGAAGCACAGCCTCTCCTCCACACGCACTGCCTGATCTACAAACTGCACTGCTGCCCTCATGGGGGGTCTGTCAGTGTGGTGAGTGTAGCTCAGCTCCCCATCACATCACAAGCTCATTTACTCCCCCCCCCACCCCGACCTGCTGTTCACACTAATCCCATCAGCCTGTTTGCTGGTCTGCAGCGGAATCATGCAGGACCACATGAGCAACTCATAAGTAGGACAAGAGATATTTATTTTTCAACAAACACAAAATTTTAGTTTTTCCAACTTTTGCAGACAATTTTATTGTTCATAAAATGCATTCATGTTCAGAAATGGTCCCTCTCACACTGTCCATTTGTTCCACCTACTTTACACACTAAATTCATCTCCTGCTCTGTGACAGACAGGAGAAATGAATAGCAGAGCTCTGTTGTTTCCATCTTCGCTCACATCCAAGTTAAACAGGGGGAATAACTTTCCAGCAAAGCTGTAGCCAGTGAAAGTGAAAATATGAGACATGGGCATCAATACTGTAGGAGACCTGACCCTCATCATAGTCCACAAACACTCCCATTGTGCAGGGCTTCCCCTGCAGGCAGAGCAGGATGGCCTTTTCCACACAAGCCCTGTACTCGCCCGCCCCCCCCCCCTCGCCAAAAAAGCCGTCCTCCAGCCTCAGCCACACCGCACCTTTCCTGTTTGCTGACACGCTCACCACTCCCAGGTCCCACGCCATCTTCTCCCCTACTGCCACCTTTTAGTAACACCTCCCTGAGGAGAAGCCCTCCTTCCCCGGCACACAGGGCATGGTGTTGAACCTCTCCGGGTTGTCAGGGACACACTGTTCCTATCCCTCACCTGCTTCCCTTCTGCAGAGATGTCAAGCCAGGGATTTGCAGTCCAGGCGTCCAGAATCACATCCGCTGTGGGGCAAAGAACAGCTATGTCTCACACTGAAACCCTGCTGCTCTCAGCCAATGGTGGGTTTCTTATGGTTTCGTGAACAAAACAACACAGCTCACTCTACCTGCATAGTGAAAGATCTTCTTCAGTTCTGCAAAAAAATAAAAATACTAAGATATGCTGAGAGAAGGTGACTGTTGGTGGGACCCGAAGCAAGAGCACTGCCGTGCTTCCCTTTTATTTGTTCAATGTGAAGGAAGCACTGAGTGTAAGCTGGGGCGAACCCTGTGTGGGACACCAGGTGAACATAGTACAGCAAGAGATCAAAGTGTCTGAAAACACGTGCAGCTTAATCTTGGCATCAACAGAGAACCTGTGACCTCCACATGAACAGAGGCACAGCTGGACAAGAACCCCCACCTCTGGAGCTGAGATGATGACCACACAACTCAGCAAGCTGCCTTTCATAAGTTCAGCAGAAGTTCAAGTAAAGGAAAAAGTAACACTTTCACAAAGCTGATTGTTTTCTGCCTCGAGAAGTTGTTCTAGCAGAGTCACCGCTGCTCTAATGGTGCTAATGCAGACTTCAGTGTGGACAGTGACATCAGACCAGTCCTTGGTGTATGGAGGGGTTCAAAGTGAATCCAAACTCTACAGCAGGAGAGAGGAGATGTCCCTGCAATCACCTCTGGCTGCATTCATACTGACTAGCTTAGAGTAACAGAGCTCACTGACCTGTAGAAAAGCAGATTTGGTCCTCAGTGCCAGAGAGCTGCTTCAGTTCAGCGCTTTTCTGCTGAAGCTCAGCAAGTTCCTTCTCCAGCTCCTTAATGAGCCTTTCAGAACCTCCTCTCTGCTGCCCTCTGTTTCTCCTCTATAGTTGCAACCAGCTCTGCTTGGGTTTGCTGAACACTCATATGAGACTGGTGAAGACCTGGACACCATCTTCAACCTCCTTTGCTGTGCTAACCTGATGGGTAAAATGTGGGTAGTTTCCAATGCCCCACAGTCTTGAAGAGTCTAGAACAACAATGCAAAGCTCATGGACTCACCTTGCTAAGCTTCACTGACTCTTTCCACCTTCTTCACTTGGTCCTCAGATCATCAGCTAAACTTCTGTTCTGATGTTCCTCAGTTTGCTCTGCATACAAACAGCAAACCATTTTTCGTCAAACAGTAATATTTAAGGTGAGCTGTACAAGCCCTGTGCTAACTGTGCAAATACACATTGTATACACGACTCTCAAGCAACTATTATGAGAAAAGAACACGACATTTTTTCACCTTTCTGTGTGTCCACTCATTCTCCACTTGGACAGTGTTGTGTGCCTTGTGGTCTGTCCCTGTGCACAGCATGCACACACACACACACACACACACACACACACACACACTGTCCGAGCGCGTGGTCATCCCTGCAGAAGAGCCCCAAAGGTCTCTCGTGTGTCTTGCACATTCTGTGTTCAGGGCCACTGACAAGATCAATCAGTTTATGCCTCCTCAAGTTTGTTACCCTTTCATGGGGTTCCAGGTGGGTCTGCCAGTAGGAGGCAAAATACACCAAGCAAGACTTTAGGGCCTGGAGCTTCCTGCCTGGGCAGCTGTCTCCCTTGGCCCCACAAGGCACACGTCAGGACTGCTGGCCATCCTGCTCTTGAACTTCTCAGCCATGTCTCTGGCAAAGGTATTTTCAGAGAACTCTGGTCTTCCGAGGAGGCTCTTCTCACACTTGGGACACTGACAGTGGTCAACCCTCCCCCAGTAGATGCTGATGCATGCCATACAGAAGCTGTGGCCAGTTGAAGTGGAGACAGGGTTGCTGAACACCTCCAGGCACACTTGAAGTGCTCTGAGGACAGGAGAGAGCAGGGTGACGGAATCGCTGAGGAACAGGAGTGGAGTGTCAAAGAGGAAGCTGTTCGCTGCAGACACCCCTCTTCCAAGCAGGTCTGCCGGAACAGTTTTCTCCTAATTACAGAAAACCAGCAGGATCTGTACAACTTCAAGCATTTATTACTAAAGTCTGGTATAGTTACTGTATGACCTCACTCAAGTAAGTGGGGGGGGGGGGGGGGGGGGGGGGTTTTTTTTNGGGGGGGGGGGGGGGGGGAGGGGGGGGGGGGGGGGGGGGGGGGGGGGGGGGGGGGGGGGGAGTGGAGTGTTTATTACTCCAGTTTCCTGACAGGATGTGATGTGAACCTTATCTGAGAAACCATACAGAGAGGAACAAAAGCACACAAAGACCATGGAAATTATTAACCGTGATCATAATTCCACCTGGGAATCTTTTCCCGCCGACATCTTGGCAATTAACTGACTGCCTTTTGTTAACATATCTGAACAAGAACTGAAATGAAAGAGAAACACTTTACAAACATGCAGAGAGGAAGCGATTCTTCAACACTGCTATTCAGTCTGGTGTCGAGGGAGAAGATTTACCCGTGTTACCTGCGTGTCCTTATTCCTAAAACGCTGCACTTTAAAAGGTCTAATCGCGGGAAACGTGTTCCTCACGAGATGACGATGTTCTTACACAAATCTCAGCCTCTGTTAACACCAACCATGTGTCACCCATCACCTTTATTTACATAAAACGAAATATAAAGGAACACAAAATGTGGAGAAAACACTGATTCAGTGGAAAACTGTGAACGATGTAAAAACCACGAACGTTTCTCCCGTTCAGCAGCAACGTCAGCTGCACATGGCCCCGTGTGACAGCAGCGTGTTTTAAAACGTACAGAATGACGGAAGTGGAGGAAAGTCAAAGAGAGGAAGAAAATAACTGTCAGTCCGGAGCATTCAGAGCCCCAGATGCTGCACGCTGTCAGCGGGCGTCTCACGGCTAATACGCCTCGAACTGCTCCACTTCCACACCTGACTCACCTGCACAGCGCAGCGCGAGGAGCAGCTCGTTACTGTACGTTTTGCGCCAAGTTCGCACAGTGCGTGACATAAAGAGCCACACAGCTGCAGTTCTGACTGCCTCTCGTGTGCGTTCAGCAGGAGGGGGTTGAATAGGGCGGCGACCCATGTGTGGCTCCAGTGGGGCTTCAGCGACAGTTCCAACAGACTCACCCCCCCCCCGCAGCGCTCCACCATTGTCTTTGTCAGAGCACCGCACCATTTATGCTCATTTTTGACACTTTGCTTCGGTCCTGCTGCCAGTTAGACAACATTAAAACTAGGTTTGCATAGCGTCTCTCTCTCTTTCTCTCACACTCATAGAGGAAGATTAAGTACATACGTACTTTCTCTCTCTCTCACACACACAGACACACACACACACACACACAGAGCTCACTTGAAAACGTGAGCTTTGGGGCAGAGAGGAGGTGTAGAAGAACATGGGCCAGGACTAGGGCATCTGTTCCACATCGGGATAAGCAGAGAAAACCAAATAAGTCAGCTATTTAAACGTCGTCATCCATCTGCGTTTGCATTTCACTGTAGGTGAAATATACTCAGTTCGTCAGTGAGCAACTGAAAAATTCCACCACCTTTAACTGAGCAACCACTACGATGAGGGAGGCTTTAAAGTCGTGAAGATAAAGATGTCTTCTTGGGCTCTGTTACTTTCCTCTAATACAAACTCAACACTTACTTAAGAAATGTATGCAGAATGTGTACAGTTGGTAGCTGCCAACTCCACCGCCCTGGGTGACACACCCGTTTTCTTCTGGTGACTTTCAGAGCACAGAACTCCTTGAAGAAAGGCAGAGGAGCCCTAAAAGCTGCACTCTCATTGTACTCTACATGAATATTTCCTGCAGGCACATGACATACAAAGTGTATAATCCTGTGCATAGCAGGGTGGCAGATGAGCGCTACTCTTAACAGAGATCAGAGGGGGAAACATTTCTGCTGTTCGCCTGGTGGTGTGAACAAGATGGAGATGTTTGGGCAGCTCTGTGGTATTAGGGAAGAGCACGGAAGGGAGTAGAGGCTTCAACTGTTGCTTGTCATTATCTTTGGCTACATTAAGAGGCATCACAGGCAGGTGTCAGTTTGTCAGTGTGCAGCAAACAAAGCAAAGTCAAACCCTACTAAAGCCAGAGGACAAGCCTGGTCACGTGAAGCCAAAGGCCACCACTTTAGCCCTGTAGCCCAGCGAAGAGCCATTTCACACGGAGCAACAGGAATAAATGATTAACCAGCCGTCTGCATGGCATTTGATCGGCTGCATTGTCTGTAGAGCAAAGTTTAAGTGCTGATAGCGGCACCAGCTTATCAGCAGCAGACCTAAAAAGTACACCTATAAATGAACGTTTTATTGGTTAAATAAGTCAGTAAACTTCACCAACCAGTCAGAACTCAGCAACTTTCTGCCTCTCCCTGCGGATAGCAGACTCGACTTTTGCACCCACTTTTCCACATGCATTCAGGCAACATGGCAGACATTCACTCCCTGCTCTTCTCTGCTCTGGATGACCTGGAAAGAGACGATCTCAAGAGGTTTAAGATGTACTTGCAGCAAGACACTGGCGAGGGTCTCGGTCGCATTCCAAAGGGCCAGCTGGAGGACAAGGGTGTGACAGATGTGGTAGAAAAGATGGTGGAAAGCTTTGGAAGAGAGGAGGCCCTCAGAGTGACTCTTCTGATACTGAAGAAAATCAACCAGAACGATCTTGCTCAAAGGCTGGAAAGTGAACATGGCAAGCGTGAGTACTGTGTCGAAGCTGGCCTGTGTGTCCTTAGGCTGGTAAGTTTGATATATGGTGCACACTGACAGGACCAAACAATAGCTGCAGGCCGCAGTAGGTTTACAGTGCACTAATGTACTGGTGTGACACACCTTACACACAACTTGCAACAGCAAACCTCTTCACTAAACATGCCACACATAACAGTTACCTCTGAATATCCACATTTTGTCTTGTATTCTGTTTTCATTCGACTGTGTGCTTCTAAAGTCCCACAGCATCCTGTGTGACGCGGTGCCCAGCATACCCTCTGCTGCCCCGCAGCTCAGGTTCAGTTCCATTGTTGCATTTCTCTACAGAGCTGAGCGAACAGCAGAAGGGTCAGGCAGATGTGAGGAGCATCGAGGCTGAGAAGCAGGCTGAGGAACGCATCCGAGAGCTGGAGCAGGAGATCGCCAAACTGAAGAAGAGAAATTTGGAGCTGGAACAGCTTCCACCTGAGGACAACTCTGTCAGTCCCATGCAGGTGTGAGCTCTCATGGGCTGGATGTCTGTTTACGAGGGGATTCAGATATACAAAACCCACACAGCCAAAGTATTTCGTTGTTGAGGATGAGTGTTCTCAAAATGTTTTGCACCCCCCTGTAGAGTTCAAGCCAGTTTTCCTCCAAAGTGGAGAAAGACCAGCCCAACAAGCCCAATAGAGGGACTAAACCAAAGGAGTTGCCCAAAAAAGATGTTGTTAAATTGGAGGACAAGCTCAGGAGAGAGAGGATGAGTCTTAAAGAACTCAGTAAGTAAGAGGAAATGTCAGAAAATATCTGAACTATATTTATTATTGTTAACAGCAATTCAATATATTAATAACATTGCACATATTTGTTGACTTACCCTCATTTTAGTTATCAAACTAGTCTTGCAGAACTGACTGTTTTTCTTAATCACAAATACAGTAAAACTTTCTCACATAAAACCTGACAGCTGCTATAAGAAGCTGCTGCCTCAATATGACATGGCAGTGATAACAGTAACAGCTGAATAGGGTCATTACGGTCATGATGTTCAGAATGTTAAATCATTTACCAAATAGTCCTATTTCTTTTCTTACACAGAGGAAAGGCGGGTGCAGAAAAATCAAGGTACACAAGCTCACTCAACACTTTTTCATCTCCTGCCTCAACCCAGTTGTTGTTCACACTGATTTTTCACAACATAGCTCAGGTTGGTGTTTGTCTGCTGTTCAGACTCCGCATTAGGTGTGACCTCCAACTCTAACAGCGTCGAGGAACGTCAGCCTCACTCAACACCTCCGAGCAACGAGCAAGATCTGCCAATTTCTCTTTCAGTTTCTGCCACACCAATGTCAGCAAGCTACAAAAGCCCGGGATATTTGTGGCAAAGTCCTACCAAGTCTGCACCCCAGCTACCAGTGGAGCTCACTTTTCCATCAAGCTCACCTAGAACCAGCAACCCTGTGGAATCTTGCTCAGCCACAGAAGCCACATACCAAGGTCCAGTGAACAAGAAATCACCAGAACCTATTTCAGTCTCCAGTTCAGATTTTAGAAGTACCTCTTCTCAAAATCTACAGTCACAGTTCCCTATGTCCCACACGACTCATTCTACATTTATAAATTACACCATTCAGAAAAAGGCAGAACCGATCTCCTTCTCCAGGTCCTTGCCTCGGTCCACTGTGACATCCTCAAGATGGTCTCGTGAGTATCTCTCCTTTTGCTACTAAATGATAATGTGTTTCTTTCTATCATTGTACTAAACTGAAAACTATTTAAAAAGAAAAATGGTACCCTGGCTGGTAGCCAAAATTATAGTTTAATTGCAGTAAGGAGGACAATTTGTAAAGTTAATACTTTGTAAGGGTTTGTTTTAATCTCCCACCACATTTTTCTTTACATCACCTGCTTTTTCCATTGCTGGGCTGTGGTGGTATCTAGCCCAGGGTGTATAGACTGAGCCTGATCCGAACCTGTCTTCAGACTCCATGAGCAACTGGCACAACCTGCTGTGCCACTATTCATTCTCATAATACTGAGGTCCACCCCTGTGACAGTGGTTACCTTGTCCTTATTTGGATTCCATCTTGTCACAGTTCTGACAGATTTATAATTTGTATGATAAGTTGAAGTTTCCACTGATGGTGAAATATGCACGACACTCAGAGGAAGAGGACTGGGAAACACTATGTTGTTGCTCCAAAGTGCCACAGAATCAGTGTTGGGTCACAGTGACTCTAAGGATAGTTGTCCTGATTTGTGTTCCGTCTTCAGCCAGACGGCTCATCTTCCTCCTTTGTACTGACCTCCAACCTTGCCAGGTATGATGTCTTTCTCCGGTGAACTTTCTCTCTGCACAATGTGTCCGAAATATGAAAGACAAAGTCTTGTCATTTGAGCTTCCAGTGAGAGCTGAGGTTTGATCTCCTCCAATACTGATGTGTTTGTTGTTCTGCCAGTCCACAGTGGACCGTCCTGTTTCTTCACAGTCCAATGTTTGCCTCCATAGGATATTGCTGAGAGTGGAATGTCTTGAACAAGTCCAGTCTTTGTACATAAAGTTACATCTCTGCACTTGAGAATCATGTCTAGGCCCTTCAAAGCAGCCCTGGCAATAGTAATTTATTGTTTGATTTCTTAGCTGCTTTTCATCTCTTCATTGACAATTGACTCAAGCAGGTTCATGCTGGTGACTTTCTAGTTTTTCTTCATCAAGACAAATTATCCAGATCCAGGATCTCTGTTCTCTTCACACTAAGATACAATCCTATTTCGTCTTCTTTGATTCTCACAAGCAGATATTTCAATCATCTTTGCTTTCAGTCAGCAGAGTCGTATTATCGGAATAGCAAATGTTGTTGAATCTTTTCACATTTCACACCACAACTTTCCATATATAGTTCCACTTCTCTTGTGATTCGTTCTGTGTATAAACTACAAAGCTGTGGAAAAAGTATGGAGTCTTGGCTAATTTTACACCTTTCTGTTTCTCCTTGTTCATTCTTGTTAAATATAGAGGTCGTTTATGAGGACTATCAGGTGTGCCAGGACATCTGAGCTTCGTAAAGTAGCCCAGCATTTTCCATGATGTACACAAAGGTCTTGCTGAACATGCTTTTCGCTTTTTGCTGTATTCACCAGAGAATGATCTTCAGTAGCGTGTTGCTAGCGCGTGGGATCAGGGCGAACGAGTGATTATTTTCAGTCAGTCGGCTCATCTTGGTACAAACACAAATCTTTTCCAGGCTGTTGTATTGCTGCAGTAATTTGATGTATTTTGTGCTTTGATAAGGCTTCCATTGCTGCTTCTCTCATTGCCAGTGGTTCCTAGCTGTAAGGTACAGGTAGAAACAGCTATTGATCTGCTTGATCCTCATGGAATGATGGCTCAGAGCATTGCTTCCATCTTTTTTTGGTCTTCCTGTTAACAGAAATACTAATTACTTTCCTTTCTGCTTTTCTCCCAAGAGCTAAGGAGTATACCCCAGTTTTCAGGTATGTCTTACTTTTGGTGATTTTGTGTGTGTGTGTGTGTGTGTGTGTGCATGCGTGCCATGCATCCTACTCTGTGTGTGTTTTTGGTGGTTCTTTCTGTGTCCTGTTGCTCCTTATGTCCAGGATGCTTTTGTTCCTCAGGCAGCGTCATAGCGTCTCTTTCTGTGCGTTTCTCAGGAAGTCTGTATTTTCTGTATGACACCGGTGTTATGCATATTGCTCTCATTCTTTCCTATTTTCAGTATGTTCTGTATTTTGGTTATGTTTGAAGCTGCTGGTGTTCTATGTCTCTGATTACCAGAACAGGATTGTGGTCACCACTCACAGTAGCCCATGTGTTTCTTGGCTGTAGTGGAGGAAGTTACAAACCCTACCTTATCCACTCCTCAATTCATGCACGAGGCTGCTACCTATGGTGGCCTACAGCAGGGACTTCAGAGAAGTAGACCAGGGGACCTTCTCAACATGGCAGGAATGATTACAGGACCCTCAAATCTCCTGAGAAACCCAGAACTCACGGCTGTGAGACACCTAATGGATGTGGATGTCCTAACAGACATCAAGGCGCTTCATTTGGGAGTCCCTGTGTCAACAGTAAAGCGGCCTTCTCTGCCTGATTTAAACACTTTTGGCTTGTAAGAGTGCTTGAAAGTTAAAGACTGATCTTCCAACCTCAGCAGAATACCTTCAAAAATCACTTACTCAATCACTCACTCATTTTTGTTAACCACTTATCCAGGCAGGGTTATGGCCATCCAGAGCCCATCCAGTAGTCAGCACAGGACCTCAGGGGGGTCCCACCCTAGACAGGTTGCCAGACCAGTATAGGGCAGAAGTATGAATGCACGAACACACACATTTTATCAAATATTTTTGATTTCTTAATGATTTATACTGTGCATATTTGATCTTCAGCTGCATGCAGATTAGCCTATAGATGTATTTTTCTTTTAGCTGGGATGCTCGGGAAAGAGAGTCTGAACTGATGACCTCACTGCCTAACCGCATTCAAGTCCTGACTACAGTGATGAAAGGTGTGAATGTGTAGTTCTAGGAAAGATGTGAAATTAATCAAAATACCATGTTTATTAGTGAGCACTCAAAAGAACAAGAATGAAACAGTCTGAAAAGGTAGTTCCATTAGAAACATCAATTACAATACATTTTACATTACTACTAAAATAAGGCTAAGTATACATACCGCAAATAAGACAAATTAAGAATTACAGGATTGTTGCATAACTTATGTATTTGTTTATAAAAATAGAACTGGGTGATGCAGGTCTATGCAAAAAGGATTTTACATAATTTCATAATAAGTAATACTTACTAGGTGGTTATATACATTATTCAAAAATAAATGTGAAATCTTGTCCACTTTTTCTGGAACAGGTATATTGTGGCTTATTTTCACAATTAAACCATTGCCTCCCAAAACATGACTGAGAGAAATATTTACATAACAAAAGTGGAAGTCCTTCAAATACTTACAATTGAAAATAAAATGATGTACCTGCCAGAAGGACATCATGCTCACCTTTCTTGATCTTGTGGGAGTAATGAAGGGGGGGGGGGGGCGAAAATGATTGATACCCAATGCCACAGTGCAAACATGGGCTTGTAGGTGCAGCTGTCCTATACCTTTCCTTTGTTCCTGCACAACTCCAACTATCTGCTGTTTATTCATCCACCGTGTTCAGGAACCAACTGGTGACAGATCCCTGAGTTTCAGGAACAAGCCCGTTTCCTCATAGCCACATAACTCCCTGTAGGGGAAACATGAACAACACTAAAATACTTATTAAAAACATATTTACACTGACATCAGGATTTTACCTTAAACATAAACAGTTTTATTTGCTATATGAAACCTTTAATCTCTTACCTGCAGTCACCTGAGTCATAAACAACTGACAAAAAAGTCTTTTCTTCCTTTTTACCATGAGGCATTTCTTGTAATTGAGGGTTCAGATGATCTTAAAATGAAATTCACTTCAACATAACATTTAATTCTTTAGTTTTCTGATAAAGTGGTGCACGTGTTTATATAACATAAAAAGTTGAAAAGGACAAGACATGGTTTCACATAATAATAATTTCAAATAGTGGAGCCTTATTATTTTCTTAATTTCAGTGCTTGACTGACACTTATGTACAGATTTTGCACCCTTTTCCTGGACACCATGCTGTGGGTTGCTGTGGAACCAACAAATATATATTGCAGTGAGTAGACGAACTGCGCTCTCAAGTGCTGAGCTACGCCATAAGCATGAAATTCACAAGAACCATCACATACAGAATTCAACACTGAAAGAAACGGAAGGTAGGCGAAACCGGCAGGGGGAACGGGGACTGGCTCGTATGCAGCACAGTCTCATTTATGAAAACAGCACCGGCAGGGCAGAAGGTACAAGCAGGTGGGAGCTTATATGCACAGGGGATTGACTGATAGCGGGGCGCAGCCAGAGATTTGGGCTAATATTTCCCTCCCGAAATCACATTCATTTTAACTAGGGTTTCACATTATTTGAAGTTAATAAAATTCAAATAAAATTCAAATTCAAATAAACATTTTAAACAGAATTACGCTCTATTTTTTACATCATTACAGTTTCAACTGAGGCAGCATTTATCCTGTGAAAAAAAGGAAACCTATTTGCTTCGGGACCTGATCAACCTGATCATTTGGATGGTCTTGGGAAAATAGATGTGAAGTGTTTTATGCACCATGGTCATCACACCTGTCTGAGACAAGTGCTTGTTTTATTTCAGCCTTATTAGAAAATGCAAAAATAACAGTAACATGTTGGAAAAACAACAGCACAAGGCATACATTGTAGATACAATTAAGGAGAGCTTTCAAAATCGCAACTCAGTTTATTATTTTTACTTTCAACCACATTTAAAATCTTATTCCAGTTTACACTGCTGCTGCGAAAATCAATAGAGTAAAACCAAATATCTGTTTCCAAATAGTTCACAGAAAGCATATTATTCAAAAAAGGAATTAAATAAAACAAAACAACAAGTCTTCATTTTTTTCCCTTACATTTTCAACTTTTGTACCTGAGATCCAGAGTCCGAAGCGGTTAAGATTCGGGAGGAGCTGCGAGGCAGGTTATAACTTTTCGTTATAAATAGAGTTAAAAGTTCATCAGCTGCAAATGCACAGTACAAACATACTAATGCTACGAGTTCACAATAAAACAACTGGACAAGCAAGCTGTCTATTTGTAGCAGATGAAGTTAAGTCTCTCAGTCTCATGCAGACTGACCCACTGACCCCCTGCAGATTCTACTGCCCCAGTGTTTCCACAGTGCCCAGT
>UFQX01001430.1:0-78994 GCA_900497675.1 Arapaima gigas | reverse complement strand
GGGCGTTGTCCCTGAACTGTCATCGTGAGCTCTTTCAAGCCTTCAGCCACCCGTCCCAACTGTAGTTGCTGCTCGTTCTGTTGTCTGGTGAGGNGGGCGTTGTCCCTGAACTGTCATCGTGAGCTCTTTCAAGCCTTCAGCCACCCGTCCCAACTGTAGTTGCTGCTCGTTCTGTTGTCTGGTGAGGGACGTCACTGCTTGCAGCAGTCCTTCAAGCAACCGCTGGTGTTGATCGAGAGTCTGAGCGGAACCAGCGGTCAGGAATTCCATACCTGCCATCTGCGAGGTGACAAAGTATTCTGTCACATTGAAGAGAATAAGCAGACGTGCGCAGGCACAAATGCGATGAACTCCGTTTATTGAAAGGGGCGTTCCTAAATCATGGTCACAAGGCAGGCGAGGTTCGGGTCCAGTAAAGCAACTCGGTGCAGGCAGACAAACAGTAAAGGGTGAGACTAAATCGGGGGATCAAGCACAGGTCGATAACAAAGAAGACTGGAGAATAACTGCTCGGTACACACACATGAACCATGGGGCAATACTTCACACTGGTCTGTTGGCAATCGCCGATCTAAATAGGCACCACCTAAGAGGAAGCAGGTGCAGGTGATCAGGAATCAGGAGGGGCGGAGTCCGGAGCCGGGGGCGTGACAGCAGGGAAGGTGTTCTCATGCTTTCAGAATAGGTACACCTGTGGCGAAGCTTCGAAGCTAAAGCTAAAAAACATTCCAAGCGGATTCAAGACAAGGTTCTTGAAAAATACCAGACTAGTCTTTGTGCAGCCATGTGAGTCTGGACTGGTGCCCCCCTGCTACAGGTACATTATACTATACATCATTTTCTTATGGAAGAGTGAATCAAACACACATTTCTGCAGAGGAAGTCATAAGATGGTTGTGCTTTGTGGCAGCTGATGTTCTTAACTGCCAGTGTTGTGTTATGAATGTGTAAATTGTCTTTAAGGTGAGCATTGGTAGAAGGGATCTGTGTGGCGGCTGCTTGCATTTGGCCTGTGTATCATAGTCTCCTTCACTTATTGTCTCCCGTCATTAATTTTAATCGGCTGTACGTCTGTCTCCAGCAGCAACAAGTGAGTTGGGACAAGCCTCCACCATCTGTCCACAATAAGATCTCAAGTTTCTCCAAGTAAAATTTGAGTTAAATGCCACCTGTCTGCAGTAGCAGGCCTGCACTTTGATTCCCACCGGTCCTGTGCATCGTTCGCTTTGGTGTTTCTCAGAAAGCAGGACCAGCTGTAGTGAAATATGGGGTTCTGAGGCTGCCACAAATCTGGGGGCCACTGAGGTGACAGCAAACTGAAGGTCCCTTAAATAAAATCCTAGCAGTTCCTGGAACAAATCCTATATAGTTCTGCTTTATTTTACAGTACAGAATCTTTTTGTCATTGTGTATGGATCACTGTAAACTGCTGTGCCTTCAATAATGATTAAATTATTCGCATGCTCTTACATTAAGAATATATTTGCCAGAATAAATAATTAAACAAAAAAAGTTTCAGGAATAATGGCAGCCATTATATGCAGGACCAAAACTGAGTCCTGAGACAACAGTAATTCAGTTTGTCAGAAGTTTATTTATTCCTTCAAAACTCAACAGCTATGCTTCTGCACTCAGTTCTGAACCTTTCTTGTAAGGCCTGAGGACACTTGCAAAATTCCCATAATATTGTCCATGGGATCTCATTATTTTGTTTGGGTCTGGTCACGGGAGTCTTTATAATGACGATACTCATTTGGTGGTTCTTGTCTGCAAAGGATTTTTGAAAAAAGTGTCTTAAAATACAGAAAAGACATACACATATACTTAACAAGTATCTATTTAGGCCAAGATCTATGGAAAAATGCAGTATTTGTAAATAGTACCTGCAATTTTTAATTTAACATGCACACTAATTTACAACAGTTACTCAGGAAAAAAAATTATTTCGACATGTCAGACTGTTTGACCCATAGTAACAAAGAAAAGCTTTGGTTTGTGTAGGAATGTGTTGACTGAGTTAGACTTTTTGAATTTCAAGTGGAAAATGACATTAAGAGATTAGCTGATGCTCTCCTGGATATATCCACCAACTGATCTCTATCCATATTTTTTTTTCTGGAAATCCGCTACCCCCCCCCCTGCGATTCTGTACACAAGCAGCGAAATCCATTGCTTTCGATGCTCCTTGCTTGCCTGCTCTCTCACAGCATGTGTCCGTGTAATGAAGACGTCCGGCTATCCTCTGCATTGCCTCAGCTTGATGTGTTATTTCTCATAACTGTGCTTTCCAACAGCTTGAGGTCACCCTCCAACAGGTTCATCTTGAGATGATTTCCACTGTTGTACATGGAAGTGCCCTTCTGTACACTGCATGAACAATGAAAAAAAAAATAAAAAAGGTTTGTAATATTCCTGTATACAGGAATTTCTACTTGAAATAAGTGGCTTACTCATCTATGTTAAATTACAGACCTTCAGTATGAACTGTGTTTTTAGCTTGTGTGATCAAACATTTTACGTTCTTACATTACTTATTATTATTTCTCAAAGGCACATCATAAATTGTTTTAGAGACGGAACATGTATAAAAGACTTACTTGTTGCACTGATTTCAGAATGGATGTTCTTGGGGAAAGGTAAAGCACAATGAAAACGTTAGGACTATTCCAGACCAAGAAAAAGAGAGAGAAGAGAAGAAAGTTCAATGACTTTTTCAACACCCTTTAAACACCTGCAGCAACTTTTAAAAAAGGCAGAGATGATTAAGTGCAGAAGTTGCCTTCTTTTATGTCGTTTTATTAGTGTACTTGCAATACGCCAGTCAATGGGAAATGAACAGTGCAAGCTTTTCATATGCGGAAAGGTTAAAGATTACGAAGTCGTGCGATGTTTTAATCTAATAAATTCTTACATAAATCTCCAACTAAGAAACATTTATTAAAATGGAGACAGACCATATTTTAGAATGCTAATCAGTCAGTCTATCCACAGTAATCCTTCTTACATTATTTTTATTATTTCTGGCAACCCACATTAGGTTAACTTTTAGCATATTTTCTCATTTGGTCTACATTAATATATAATCGTAGTATTCACATGCAATTGGGAAAAAGAACAAAGTATGATCCTTGAACTTTTCTCTTCATGTTGCTGTTGAGAATTTTAATTGTCGTTTTATTAACTGTACCCATTCACCAAGATCTGACTGATACATATCAATGCACCCATCAGTAAGAGATCATTTTTGCCTAAGGTTAGACGAAAAATGGCCTTCATGGTTCAGTTTAACCTAATTTCATGTCAGAACATAAATCGGCTCATAGACCATGGATTAAAAACACCATCTGTGTTCTCCAAAAATGGTATCCAGATAAGCATTTTATTAACCCAGTTGATATTGTATGAACTGTATGTACTCTTAAAAACAGTGTTTTGAAATGAATGGTCTACTATAAAAAAAGCACTATTTCATGTTTGGGGAATCAATCAAATTTCTGAGTCATGGTGTTTAACAGGGTGAGCAGGCTGGCCAAGACATACAACCATGCCAGTGGGTTTTGAGTCTGCCTTGGGTGTCTTATCCTGGTGGAACGTGTCAGGTATACCTGCAGCGGGAGCTGACCAGCCGGAATCCTCACAGAACGCCAACACCACCACAACAGACCCCCCTGAACCTGGAAGACCAGCAAGCATTTCTAAGACTCTTGATATCCTGTGATCTAATGATGCTGTAGAAAAACCTCTTTTTGATTATCACTACCCAAATACCATGGCCAAAGGTGAAAATGAAGACCTAATGAGTGTTCAAGCCAAGAGCATTGTCTGAAGGCTCCACTCTTACTTTGTCACCACAGAATTCTACAGTGCCCATAGAACTGCTTGTGCTCTAACAATAACTAATTGTTGAGATGGAATTCTTCCTAGTGGACGAGTTGGTTACCTCAGTGTGGATGCTGCATTGAGTATGAGTATTCAGCCGTCTTAGGTTGAAGGTTGGCGATATAGTCAATAATGTGCCTCATGCCAACTCTGTAGTCCTGGTGGGGGACTTACTCACATTGGTAATGACCGGAGATACTTGAAGGGTATTCGACTGCGAACAGCTTGCCATATATGAATTCAAGTAGCAAACTGTTCCTGCACTTCTGTGCCAGTGAGAGAATGTGCAGAACTCAATGAGCTTTTGAATTTATCAGAGCACCTTGAGCCAAAAATCAATCATTGACTTTGTGGCTGTCCTGTCAAACTTGGGGCTGTATGTTCAACGTACAATGCACCAGCCGACTTAACCTGGGAGACCCAAATGAAGTGTGACGATTTTCTGTGAATGACTGGCAGACAGTTCAGTGTAACATTAATTCAGCTCCCACAGAACCAAGCCAAAATGTTATCTTTATTTTTTGTTCCAGAATCCACTGTCAGATGTACTGCAGCTTATCGGAGTATATAGAATAATTATATCTCGCAAACAGTCGACACACAAATAAAAAGCAGTTAGACGAAGAACACGCAGCAGTTAGTGTTCGCAAAGAGAGAAACTTGAGCAGACGACGGCTATCGGTGTCTGGCGTGCAGCTGATTAAATGTGACGCGCCATTTGCAGGGTGACGTGTTTACGCAAACTGATGTCATGTGCTCGCAGAATTTATTTGAGAAATCTAAGCACCCAACAGCATTACAAAACAAGAAAATAATGAGGCAGTTAAATTTCTGTTAAAGTTGATTTGAAGCTGTTGATAATTTAGTGCAATCCAGCCATCTGCCAAAACTGCAGGATTAAAGTAGACTGCTCTCTGAAATAAAACACCCAGCAATCACCTGTCCAATATCTGAAGTTTAATAATAAAAATGTGGCAATTTGCTTGACTTTATAATGCATTGCAATGAAAATTGCAGTATAGCTTACTTTTCTTTCCCTTACATTGAAAGCACATGAGTAGTCCTCCAAAAATGACTAATGATGCAGATGTTTAAGCTAAGCTGACATAGGTAACACAACAGTTGATCATTAAATATATTACTGTTCTTTGTCGATTTGACTTTCATTATAATAATCATCTATGTGTTAATTTTACAAAACTTCTCAACTGGCTGGAGGCAGTAAAAATCCATAGACCTCGGCTACAGGTAGCTTCACCTTGCGTGAAGGTCTGTCAGGCACATTTCAAGGAGGCCTGTTACCCAATTCTAAAAGGTACATTTTCACATATCAGTT
Source organism: Arapaima gigas (assembly GCA_900497675.1). Lineage (NCBI taxonomy): Eukaryota > Metazoa > Chordata > Actinopteri > Osteoglossiformes > Osteoglossidae > Arapaima > Arapaima gigas. Next base: position 73,779 of record UFQX01001430.1, on the reverse strand, counting down.
TTGTATTTCACCTGTACCCAGTTCAAACATTTCCCCGGCACCTCGTACAGCTTACTACTCCATTCCATAAATTGTCCTACTACTAGTACCACCCTACCCAATTCAATTCCTGAACATCACTAGCAAATGCAACCCAGCTCAGATGTCATGCCTCAATTTCACACCACACTTCTAAGGAATTTAAGCATAACACCTCAAGTCTTTTGTCAGCTTCTGTGTAGTGTCTATCCTATTATATTGCAATTTTCACACTGTAATTTTAAAACATCCCGTTCTATAGTGTTACTGCCACAGTCAGTAACATTGGCTGGTGAACAGGTAATAGGGAGACAGGCAGGAATAGTGTTAGATTTAATATTAAGATTAAAAATTGATTTCTTATGAGAAACAGAGGCACAGCAATACACTGTTCAACATTGTTTGAACTGTTATGCAATAGGAGCGCAGCAGTTTTAAGAGAAAACAGTGCTGCAAACAGTTGTATCTGGTACTTGGTCCAATGTTTTTTATTAGTAACTTTGATCAATAAGTGCAGATGTTCAGTTCACCATAAATGTAGTGAACAGCCTGTGACATGAGCCAAATGCTTCAAATATTTTTGAGACAGGAGCGCCAATTGATTTCACATTGATATATTTTGTGCACCTGAAAAGTTTAGCCTGTAACACATCCAAAAGTTAAAACAGCGTTAGAATAACAATGCATAAAGTATTGAAGCATTGCTCTGTTTACTTATACACTGCTGGCAACACCAGAGTATGTTAGCAGCTTCACATCCATCAAATGAATGACATATGGGTCCCCGGTGCAGTCTGGCTGACAGGCAGAAAGTGGGAGTAGAACTGTGGTTTGCCTAATACTTTAGAAACTAGATATATTGAACTTAAAAGCAAAAGATTCAACAGTTGAGAAGGGAGCGCTCTGTTCTCTTGACAATCTGTGGCAGGGACATGAAAACAACAAGGAGCATATCAGGTTCAGAAAGGGTTCAATCAGCTGGACATGTCTGTTTCAGAGATGGAAGTGTGTGAGAGAGAAATTCAGCAATATATTGTTGTCCTTATGTACGCCTGCTTTTACTACACAGATACCTGTTGATTTGTTGGAACGGTTACCTTTATCATCTCTATGACAACCATGACTACGGTAATCAAAATACTTGATCCTTCCAGATGTCAAATTCCGCTTTGTAGGCTCACTGAAACATCTGCTATTAAATCAATAAGAATCTAACAACCCCGTTAATAAAATCACCTTGAAAAATACCAAATAAATAAACTACAAATTATTCTTAATCTTTATGAATTATTAAGTGAAAGTAAACATATTATAAATGAACTGGAGATATGTAGACGTAAAACCAGGCGTAAAGATCATATACAGGTGAATTGATTATATATCAGTTCACTTCAGCAGGTCTGTATTACTTCTAATGGCACGGAATGATTTGTACTGCATAGGATTTCCCTTTTGTCTTGTCTTTTGTCTGCGCTGCCCTTGGTAATTGATGATTGACACCATGTCAGTGAACATCTGGTATCACACTTGTTGTTTATGCTAAAATTTAAAGTAAGGTTGATTTTTGCAGGGTCAGCAATATTAATTCATTATGGTATCACTCAACCCTGGGCCACATGCACAGGACCCTCTATAATCCTTGGACCTTTCACACAAAATATATCTTACAGGGCTATTCATATATGGGACATTTCATGCATACATACCTGGATACCTCTACTGGACACCATGCCAGTCCTAAAACATATGCCTAGTTACAACCAACAAACACATAGTTGCTATGACTCCCAGTTTAAGCCTCTGTTGTCCACAGTCAGAGATCTTCCGTGAAGCGAGAGACAGAGAAGCAGAGCCCTGTCTGGATTCACTTTTCCCCAACCTATGAAGTCCAGCATAAAGTAACACCAGTGTTGAATTCTTGAACTAACTAATCCTGTCCGATGGATCAGGCATCATAATCACATTTGTAAGCATAATATGCCAAATACTAAAAAAAGGTACTTCAGTTCTCTGCCAGTGTTTACATCCTAATGGTAATTCACTAGTGCACTCCTTTAGGGTGAGGCTGAGGATATTGTCAGTACCTACAACTCTCCACGTTTACTCTTGCCAGAGTTCTCTTTGGATTAACAAGGTGCTCAGTCAGTAGGGTGAAACACTGCTTTTGTGGTCAGGGTTGTGTTGAGGGCCTCAGACCTGGCCTGTCTGTAATCAGAAAACTTGTGTTGAAGGATCAATAGCAGGGAGATGTGATCCCATGTAACCTTTGTTGCTGAAGACATATGAAAGCCGTTGGCTCTTATTTTCCCTGCTGTGATGTTTCTTTAGACAAGGTAAAGGCAATTTAAGTTATAGATAAAGGTAATTTTTCACATTTGTTTCACATTCGTAGGCTTTGCTAATGCAACTAAAAATGTTAGATTGCGCTATAACTTACAGATATTCACCCATTTGTACAAGAAGGTATTTTTCTGGAACAAGTACCGTGCGCAACTGTGACACAGCAAGAGCAGGGCTGGAACCTTCAGATCACATGGTAACTACCTCAACCAGAATGTCGCCATCTCTTCCAATGGGACACTACAGAAACTTTCTTCAAAGTAAACAAAATACTTTATCATGAAGGAGCAGAGCAGTTCAACACTCATTCCTCATTGTATTTTGAGCCCAACCAGTAACAACCGCTGATTTTTTAACAAAGTGACTGAAACAAGGTTAATAAGCACACACTAAGAGATGGTTTCCCAGACAGAGAAAATCAGCATGGCAGGAAGCTGTCTACCTGAAAACTTAAAAGAAACAACAAAATGAAAAATCAAAACAAAGCAAAAAAGATTACGAAAATGTGTTAAATACCCAGAAAACACAAGCTAACAACAAATAATGTTTGTCTGCTCTTTTAGGAAAAACGTGGGGGGTAATTATTTTCCCTTAAGCTAGTGCCTAGTGACTTTTTACTGGCGCGGACAGGAAAAAAGTAATCTGTGCTGCATCTACTTACTATTATAAATCTACAGGGACGGTTCATGTTAAAAGCAGTAAAGGCGACATTTCCCATGGTTTTCCTGTTTGTAACAGCTGATTGAGTCATCAAACATTCTTGTCCCAGCTTTACACTGAGGAGAGGGCCTCCTCCATTCCAGACTTGCCAAACACACAATTACATTCTTCCCAAAGAGCAACATGGATTGAATGGTTAAGAGTTCTTCTCTGGTAGTAAGGGAAACATTTTACAAGGAGTGAAAATGTGCTGGGTTCATGGATTTCTATAAATGGGTGAGGGTTTAATGAAGCTCGCTGCGCTTTCCACCCAGAGCTCATATTGTTTTTTTGGTATACACAATATGTCACTGCTTAGGCCTAAAATTTCTGTTCAACCAGGGCCTAATGGAGGAAGAAAATGTAATGATACATCTGTTTAAGTGAAGATTAATGGAGACATTATGAACATTATTATCTATTAGAAATGTGGTCTGTTAGACCAGATGGTTCAGAAATGTAGTTGTAATGGCTCAGACTTTTAGCATAGCTTTGTGATGATAGATAAGGCATAATTGCTGGCAAACCTTTAGTCCGCAGGCACCAACAGACTACATTCATGATAGACTAGTTCCACGCACATGGGGAGTTGTGGTTTGTGGCTGCAGCTGTGAAAGCTGGTGTGGGGAACAGTGCATTCCTGTATGAGGAGAGGTGGCTGAGCACAGAAAGGTGGGTAGGAAAAGAGGTGAACAGGGGGCACTTGATGAATCCTACAGAAAAACTGGTTTACCTCATTGGAACTGTCACAGCTACCCTCTACTGAATGACCACCGGACTGCTTACAGCCAGTAATGTTCTTCAGGCTTTTCCATACCTCTTGTACATAATTCTGTCTCACCTTGTTTTCCTTTTTCTGTAGACTTGGCCTGGTCATCCATGATTCTCAATCTTAGGTCTCTCTACACACACCTCACTTATCACCTGTCACCTACCTGGAAGGTTTTTTCTGCATTCTGTTAATAGGGAAGCAGCACATCATCCTGGTAGGTTAAACAGTGTCTGCACTCAACAGTAGTACTCTTTCTTGATCTTGTGTTTCAGCAAGATTTGTTATATTTCATCTCTTTCTTCCTTGCTAAGGTCCCCAATTCTCAATAGAAGCACAATCTCCCATCTGTGAATACTGCATTGCCACAACTGTCTAAGTTAAACTCCATGTCCTCACTGAACACTTTGCCTGTAATGTTTGTCTCACCTAACATTTATTCTTCACAAACAACTTCAAATTGTCTATGTAAAAAGATGGGTGATCTTGTTCTTTCTTTTAATTTCATATCTTGCCTGTCTTTTCTGTTGAGCTTGTTTATGAGTTTTGTAAGTACTAAGCAGAACAACAAAGGAGCTAAGGAATCCTCTTGAAATATTCCTTCCATGATGGTGACTTTTCCTGTTGGCCTTCAATGAAAAAAAACCACATTTCTGTCTTCCATTCTTTCACTGACATTTTTACAAAATTAGTAATTAGTCTTATTTGATGGATTTTCGTGGCTGCTTCTATCCAGGTCTGAGATACAGAGCGCTTTCTTGTGGTCTACCCATGCCATCTATTCAGCTTATATTTCCAGCATGTCTTGTAAAATGATTGGCTACAAGAATGGAGTGCTAGAATTAAAACTGCCCGGAGAAATATTAACAGTCCTGTATATATGGGCGATAGCACCCCGTTGGCTAGAAATGAAGAGGATTTGAGCAATCTGTTGATAAAGGAGAAGGATGAAATTTTAAAGCATTACTCAGCATCAGAAAACTATGATTATTGTCAAATAGCCCTAATGTTGCCTTGTGTATGGCTGGGGAAGAAAAGGAGGCAGTAGCTAAGTTCATTTTCCTTGGGTCAAAGCTCTCTGTAACTGGTGACTGTAGCCATGAGACATGTTTCTTAGGAGGAAAGCCATTGTAAATCTGCACAAGACATTAAAGCACAGAGATAATCACATTGTCAACAAAAGTTGTTAGTTAGGGTTTTGGTCTTCCCATTGGTGACATATGGCATTGAGTCGGCACTATTAGGAAGGCTGAACTCTGGAAAATTGACAGCTTTGAGCTGTGATTTTGGAGAAAATTGTTGAGCTTCTTGGGCTGCAAGAAGAACAAATCAGCCAATCCTGAATGAAATAAATCCAGAGTGCTCACTGGAGGGACTAAAAATAAAGCTAAAGCTCAAATACTTTGGTCACATAATGCAAACAAAGGACTCACTCGAGAAGAATTTGATGCTCGAGTGCTGAAGAAGGGGGCAGCAGCAGTTAAGATGGATAGACTGTGTTACCAAAGTAATGAATATGGTGTTTGGAAAAGCTTAGAGAAACAGCTGCAAACAAACAACTGGCATGCTGAAAGCTGATAAGATCACAAAGAGTTGGACTCAACTGAGCAACTAAACATCAACACAGATAGTAGTACAAAAAAAGTTTGAAAAAAACCTGACTAAATGTGAGTAATGTAAATATATTCCTGAATTTTGTGTAGTGTTTCCAAATGCTACTGCAGCATAGTTTCCAGCATTTCAGTAAAGTTGCCAGCAGCGTTTGGAGTCGTTCTTCTTTAAACTGTGTGTAAACGTACTTCTGTTGAGAATTTGAACAATTAATGAATGCCTCGTACCCATGCTCCTCTGTATGGTCTAAGCCAAACTGTGCCTCTGGGTCACCCTTATGGGCTGATAACCTTCATATAAAGGTTACTATGAATGTTTGATCAGTGTTTATACCACAACTTGTGCCTCTGAGATCAGAAAAACAACAGTCAAGCTGTTTTAGGGATTCAGACCAAGAAAGATCAGGCAACTAAGGCTGTCCAACAAGGCACAGTACAGGACCTATTGGGTCCAAAGAATGAACATTGTTTACTTTACTTTTTTGGTTTCGAGGCTAAAAATAGATGTCTTTTACCCTCTTGCTAAATTAGTATCCACCATCCTTTTTATGCATAGTCTGGAGAAGAAGAAGATGAAGATGAAGCTTTCCAAAGGAAGTGTGACAAATATTATAGTATAGTACTTCAAATGTGGAAGCATGCTGAGACATTCTTAGCACACTTGTACTTGTGTATTTTCTACAATGTCAGGTGAGGACGATGTGCGATGAATGGGGAAAGTGATATTTTGTCATTTTATGCACCAGTATGAGTGACAAATTGCTATGGTTTTATCAATGAAAACATCATCTTTTTCCTTTCTCTTTAAAACTTTTGACTGTGTAACTAAATGAAACCGATAACATTTTGCAGCTGCAGCAAACTGTTATCTTCCACTTATGCAACTTTCCACAAGGCCCTCGCTGGCGAAAAATTTAACAGTCCCAATGCAAAAGTAGAATCTCAGTCATGTGCAATGCAATCCCATAAAGCAGAATGCAACATAGTTACAGTCAATTCTAAAGAGATGAAATATTGTCTTCCAGGAAATACACAATAGAAAACTACACATCTATAAAAGAGTACACAACAAAATGACAGTATAGCAATTTGAAATTAAAATCTTATACACCTGGGTAAAATGGTCATACACTACTACCTACCCTGTTATGGTTACCAAAAACAAAGAAAAGAATCAATGTTTTAACTGTCTAACATCTATCTATCTATCTGATTCATTCATTCATTCATTCATAATTTCTTTAGAAATTTTTCATAACAATATTACTTTTGTTCTTTTCTACCTGGCTTGATGGAGATCCAAGAGCTGCAGACTCCTTCCAAATAACTGCCATACATTTCATCTGGTTTTAATGCCATGGAGCAAAGACAACAATGGAGAAATTTCTTACTTGAAGCAAATTGGATCAACAAATAAGGATGAGCTCAGCCTCATTGAAAAGAATTGTTACCAAAAATCCTGAAGTACTACGTCACAAGATGCAAATGATTGCTCAGAATGGAAATGCTCAATGGTGTATCAACATGACTTTTGAACTAAAGCACAAATTATCTTGTTTTTCTCCTAAGAGAATACCTAGAACCATACATTGTGCATCTCTACAGGTACTCTACTACTGTAGACTATTTTATAAGAAACGACAAAAAGTATCTCTGAGCATAAAACGTGTGTGACAGCATGACATTAAAACTTAATTTGTGCCAGTTTACATTACTGAGGCATGTAAGTCTGGCATCTTCACGCAAAGAAATGTCCTTTCTGAATTGTAGTTGTTAAATCATATACAAGGTCTTAACTCAGATCTTCATTTAGTATCTTCTGCCAGCAGTCTGGCTGAAAAAGTAAGGGATATATGCAAAATGAATAGTTAGAGTGATAGTTAATTTGTCACACATCAACATATCAAGTCAGCATAATTGGCACCCTTGTATTTTAGGTATGTCATGTACTTCAGAGCTTTATAAAACAGTAAGTGATGATGTCTGCATTTAGTCTCGCTCTTAAGGGTGCAATTTTCAGTGGAGCGCTTAAAAATCAGTTAAGTAACCATCAAATAAAACAAAAATAATAAGGAAAACAAACAGGGATGCAGAGACTACATTTGACTTCACAGGAGTAACTTTAATCTTCCTGAACCTCTTTTTCTTCAGAAGCCTATATCATCAGCCGCAAAAAATGTTCCGAGGAGAGTAATCTGACATTTTCACAGCTGAGGAAGAAGTTTTAGGACAGAAGAAGCCGTGTTGTCTGCAAGAGCCATCTTCACTATCCTGATTTTATGTTGTCACAAGGGTTCATTTTTTCCGTTTTTCTGTTCATTTGCAATCAATCATTAATTTTTTAATGAATCGATCAGTTGCTTGATGTGTGGTTTTTCAAATATCTCTTTGAAAAATTCACACTTACAAACTTCAATAGCAAGATTAAACCTGCAGTTCTGCAGAAACCGCAATCAGCAAAGCCCACATATTACTGTGATGTTTAAGTATTTTAGATACCCTGTTGTGAGACTCCAGGTAGGTGTCGACCTATGAGAATCGATCGTGGCGTCGGGACGTGGCCTTGGACAATCAGCAAATCCATTATCAATAACTGCCTGTCCAGAGCAAGGTTGTAGGGATACAGAGCAATATGGGGAAACATCCAAACATCTCTGCAGGTTTGGCTGGATTCTAATCCACTTCTGACTGCGAAGCTGCGTGTGAGCACTGACCTCACCTCCACTGTGGAGCCCTCATTGACCAGCATGCTCATGATAACTGTGCATTCCATGATGCGTGTATTGATGCAACCAGCAACTCTTCAGTACCATATTACACGCTTCATTTTTATACACTCGATTTTTTTTAACGTAAATTAGAATAGTGAACTGAGTGTAACTGTGAAGGAAGAAGCCCAAGAGTAAGCCGTTTAACAGTTATTACTGTTTCTTCCACCCTCTGATAGTCATAAGTAATTTAATTGTGACTGATTTATGTTTCACTGATTTTGCATGGATGAGAAGAATCACCTTGGGAGATTTATAATAGAAATCTAAAAAGTCCACTTAGATTAAACACTGCTGTGTGAGTATTACAGTCATTGATCCAGAAGCTGACAGAGATATGCTGAGAAAGGACCTGGCTCTGGCAAAGCTTCCCCCCCCCCGCCACTTGCCACCAGGGTGACTGATGACAGAGGGCGCGCTTGCATGCCTGCACATGCAGGTGTATTGTGTGTGAGGTGTGCTGACTCAGTAGAGCGGTGACAATGTCATTTTGAGCTCTTTTGTTCCTATTACAAAGCATGCCGTGAAATCCATCACAGGTCAGGGCTGGCATCTCATTTCCACAGCCACACACTGCCTGTGGGAACGCACGTTTAATACACATTAACCTCCCCGGCAATCAAGCCCACCTGCTTGCAGCCCTGTTAGTGCCTTTTCACCCCGCTTTCAGGGAGAGACACCACTACCACACTGGGTTCCGAGCCATTTGTCCTGAGAGGGGTTCGGCTGGGCAGGTACCAGGCTCTCCAGCAACTTATACCTTACATCTCTACAACTGAAATTTCTGCACACCACCAACTCATGTGGTGTGCTGATACTGGCTGTAATACATATTCTTCTTTGTTTTGCGAATTTTATTCACAGAACTGAAGCAAACATAAAAAACAATGCATTTCTGTGAACAATAATATTTTAAAAATTTCAATGGCTGTATTTCAGCATTTACCTCAACCTTCCAATAGGGGGCAGTGATTTCGCCAGCTGTACAGGCGTAACAGGTTTTATAAGAGTCTAGTAATGTGGTCGAGTTATCAATAGTATTTTTATTTTATGTGATATTGTGAAAGTGATATCAAATTATCATCAGTGCACAGAGAAAAGTGTTGAAACACCAAAACAAATAAATTTGGCACGTGGCAATGATAGTGCCAGCATATTCTGTAATATTTGAAAAAAAAAATCCAACCATGTCTTTGAATGTTATTTTTACATTCAGTCACTCATTACACATACCCGGTTGTCCGGTCCACTGTCACGATGGTTTGGTGTCAACTCCACAGACATAGAGCATGTGATGCGGCGTACAGTACTTTGGATAGAGATTTTGATCGTCTGGCTTTATGGAAGTAAAATCATCATGTGTACCATTGAACTAATATTAATGAGCACATCGTAGTAAAAAGGGTATATTTTTTCACAATTTATTTAGTGCTCAGTCCCTCAAGATCAGGTACAGCTACAGTCTGCCAGTTGATTCCTTTCAGCTGCTCAGGAAGCATCACCCTCCACTGTTTGTGCACTATTACACTTTGTTAATGGAGCGACGGCAGAAAAACGACAGTACTTGTCCAAACAACGGAGTCGCATACGCTCAAAATTCAGCCTCCCAGCTCTGTAAGCAACAGAGAACCAATTTTAATGGAGCTTCGTGGTGGAGGATTCATCACCAGATCAATAGGAGTCAAATCATGCCAGCATTAAGTGTCTCCATTTTGAAATGATTTGACAGTTTGCCGGGGTGGAAATTTAGTGAGACTGGGTACAATTCCAAGATTCTTGTGTAGACACCATGTGACTTTTCATGGTGGAGGTGGACCACGTTACTGCATATCAAGATATAGCTTGAGCTAAAAATAAAATGATATCCATTCATCTAAAGAGGAATACTAAACTTCTCAACAGATTTTACTTTTTAAACTTATTTTTACCATTTTCTATATAACAGGAAAGACTTTTCAAATACTTCATACACACCTGCAAAACAGAAATCAGAACTTCAGATGAACATGAAGAATCAAATACATTACAGCTTTCCTATAATCACTTATGCACATTTATCTAATTCAACCTCTGTGTCCACAGAACTTTATACACAAAACAAACACGACCAGGAAAACTACTTAGGAAAATCACACTTTTTCAATTAAAAATCCATCATCTCCCAGGTAAATGTAATGTTGTGCCTGAAAGTCTGACAAAACCCATATTGTAAATAACTGTACAGATCATCTGATAATCACTGCTGTTATCAACAGGTAACATTTTTCACTGAGGTTTTTTAAAATAACTGTAAATATTGGGCACTGCTGCAATAGATTGATAGTTCACATATATTTTTATTTACATAATTTAATTTATTCATTCATACAAAAAGACGAATGCCAGCGATTCTCTCATTCATCCACATCATGCCACTGACCTGCATCAAGTGGGAGGTTTTTTATCAGCATCACATGTAATTTTTTTCCTGGCCAGACAGCAGGGAAAGTAAGCTGGTATGTGAGGTATCCACCCCTGGCATGACTTTTCAGGTACAGTACTTTGCAAAAGTGTTAGGCATGCAACTTGAATGTCTGTTGAAATGTTCAGGTAGATTCTTATCTACCATCAGGGAGCTTTCTGATTGCTCCCAAATTCATTCTGCAGCCTGAGAATGACCTCAAACACCCAATCTCAGTCATACACAACTATCTTGAGCAAAAAGAAGGAATCCTGCAACAGATGGTATGATCCCCACAGAGCCCTGATCTCAACATGATCGAGTCAGTCTGGGAGGACATGCGGAGACAGTCAAAGTCTGCAGAAGAACTGTGGCCAGTTCCTCAAAATGTTTGGAAGAAACTACCAACCTCTACCTTAAACTGCATGCAGGTTTGCATAAGAGAACTGATACTGTTTTAAAGGCAAAGGGTGGTCACGCCAAATATTGATTTGATTGAGGTTTTTTTTTGTCTACTGCACTTTTTAGAAGGTTTATTGATTAATAAGTATTCATGGCATTATTTTTGGAACCGTCCTCACTTTATAGCATTTTTCCCACAGGTCCCTAAGACTTTTGCACAGTACTGTATATCTCCACAAGCCTCCTCCTTTGCCTCTAGAAAGTTTTCCCTTTCATAAGAATGTTTGCCACAAACCTTGAACCAACATGTTGAGAAAAAATCCTGGAATTTGCACAATAGCCTGCAATCCAATGACATTTCTTCTCTGTCTCCTTTTCTTTTACCAGTTAATGCCAACCCAATCAGTATAGATATATTCTGTCTGCATTTCACTAGATCTACACTATTTGAAAGATGCCTACATATGTGTGTTTTTGTGTATAGCTGTTCTACAGTTACAGAAGATTTAATATATAAGCACAGCAGTTTCCAAACTCTCTATATCCAAATTTTTGCTGTAACAGCTCTTGAATTTTAATACTTATATATTGACATCCAAATGGAGACTTTATCCAAAGCGTATTCATTCAGATCTAAATAATTTTTTAAAAATCTAAAAATAAATACCACACAGTACCATACAGTGTACTGTAATAAAATAATACTGTATGGATTGTAATAAACTCTATTGAGTACCATTACAAATTTATCCAAGGTGCACGTGCAGGGGTGTTATTTTCTGCCTGTTTTGCTGCCTGAGTACATGGTGTCATTACATTTATTGAGCATGACTTTTTGTTATGTTCTGTTATTTATTTAAATGTTGGTTGTTGTGTCAAACAAAGAGGTGGGCACAGCGGGTTACATTGACACACGTCTTTATTCCCTTTATTCAACACCTTATTACACTGAAGTTGGGCTGCGAACCCCACCATGTCCCCTCTCACCTCCTGCCGGTAACGCAGTGACTAACGTGGGAAATGTCCTGTACTGTACACACTGCACCACAAGATAAACATGCAAATTAATGACAACATAAAGTGTTTTCTATGTAGGTGACTGGTGTTTACAGCATTTATCATGCTGAAGTTGGCAGGTTGATGGTTATATAGGTGTTTTCCAAAGGGCTGGGAGCACATTATTTATTTATTTTCCTTCATTTAAAATAATGGGAAACAGGCACTCGGTATCCAAAAAATTCCCTATCCAATGCACTATTCGGCTCAGATTTGATTTGTACACCGAGGAATTATTCTGTTTAATTTTATTTGTTAACCCATTGTCAATTGCTAAATGCGTGCAAATACGGCTTTAGTCGCATCTTTTAGGAGCCTTCTTTATGTAAAACATGCCACGTTAGAATATGGCAGATTTGCTTTGTGAACTATATACAGTTTTAGGAATAAAAGGAAAATAATTGTTTTACTATACAGTCCAAATCATTATGTATTGATTTTTTCCATGTAATGGTAGCCTTAAAAGATAGGTCTACAGTAGAAAATCTATAGTTCATTCCGCTAATGCTTTAGGACAAAAGCTTAAAAATGTCCCCCTTTTCTACAGTGTCATATTTGATCTTAGGACATTAAAGTGATTTTTTTGCTGAGGAAGCAGATAGTAAAACATTGGTGTAAGAATAAACCTACAGTCTGCATTTCTCCTTACTTCCAGCCCCTACTAGGGGACCCAACTGTGGAAAAACATGGGGAGCCTTGTGGTAGCTTTCAAATAAAAGAGGAGCTCTAGTGTAAACTGACAATATTCATTTTGCAGCCTGAATCCATGTTAGGGAAGCACAATTCACACCGATCAAAGCTGTTTCCTTCATAATGAACCCAGTATGAGGGTTACTGCCCTAGTCTCTGTGCAAAACAGCTTCACACATACTTTCGGACATGTTTTCAAAAACTCTACTGGCTGTGGTTGACTCCAGCCTAAAGAAGTGGTTTTACAAATAAACCATGAAAAAGGTCAAGAGACCCCCAGGGGTATGATAGTGGATCTTTGCATAACAAAGCATAAGAACAGACAAAAGTGCTGCCTGTTACAATTGACTGATGGTTCCGATTTTTTGGTTGAATTTTAAAAGTTTTTTTGTAGCGGGTTAGATAATTGTATTTATAGTGCTGGTCCTTCTGAGTCTAGTTAAAATATGTAGAACTGTAAAGGGTATTCCAACAAGAGCCAGAACGTTAACCTTCACCTAGTCTCTTTGTCATTCGTCTTGCTAACTTATCTATTGTAATGACAAAATTACTAGTAATGTTCTTTTTATTCATCTAGAAATAAAAAAGGGCCTGGAATGGACTGGTGCCCCATCCAGGGGCAATTTCGTGGCCTCATAACCATCGCTTCCCGGGATTGGCTCCAGATTGCCGAGACCCTACGCAGGGTAAACCGTATAAGAGGAGAAAGAAGAAACAATGAAGGAAAAAACACTTTAACTGGACAGTATTAAGATAAAGTGACTAACCCTGTGAAAGCATATATTTATATTTAATTGCAAGATTATTAAGAAACGTTTAGCCCAAGGAAATACAGATTATACTCTGATGACGGACTGTTCTTTCATTAAAGAAACTGTCATTATGAAAACAGTCATAAATCATTAAACAAACAAATTTGATGCATAACTTTCAATGCGCAGAGAGGAGTAAATCACTGGTATTAAAATTGTCTGGTGGGAAAATTGTCCCCACTTGTTGAAGAATACCTAAAAGCAGTGGAACGCAAAGAGGGCCTCGGCAGTAAAATATACTGTTTGGCTGGGCTGTGAAAACCTCTGTAGAAGTGTGGAATGGAAATGCAGGTGCTCACAAGACTGTTAACGTCTCCTGAGTAAATATGTACAGCGGTGTATCGTCTACAGCAGAGTTACAGTGTTTAATCATGGTAATTAACCCATAAATAATATGCCTACTGTTCTGTGTATGTTTATTAAAATTGATTAACTGTAAATGTATTTGGTTATTTAATCTGATTAGAAACTGAATATCAGCAAGAATGAAATAGCATTAAACAGTAGGGGGATCCCAAAGACTTTGTTGGAGATTAAGGGAAAGCAATTTTATCCTGAGTTTTTATTTTATTACTATTCAAAGTGCACTTAGGATACCTTTACCACAATCTATCAATCTATCTATCTATCTATCTATCTATCACTTTTCATGTCTTACTGCACCATGCAACATGATAATAATAAACAATAATAATAAACAGTTGCACCTAATATATAGTTTATTAGGAACTCAAGTTGTACATTGCAGTAAGTCATATGTTGTGTGACTGCAGTGCATCCCTGAGGTTTTGGGAAATGCAGCCATTCATTGCAAGTATTGTGGGGCTGTGGCTCTCCCATCAGGCTCTCCCATCATGCCTTTCTACTGTATACGTGTGAAAAGAGTTGTTTAACCGCTGTAGGCAGTCAGAAGAGAGATTTTGGGCCTGAAGGAGCTCAGTGTGTTTAAGAGCTTCAGGATGGACATGTTGTGGTGCTCAGTAGACGCTGCTGTGCCACACATGCCATGTCAGAATAAAAACTGTGTTCCCACCATCTTGCTTCCAAGAATCCTTAAGCATAACTATCAGTAAAATAATAGGATCTATGTGTTGCATTTATGAATGCTCACCATATGAATACTTTTTTCAGGAACACATTGCGATTGTAGCTCGAAGGACTGCTGTGCACAGTGAACTGGTGGGCTGAGCCACCATGGCATGGAAGGCTGAACTGATGGACGGCTCTCCGTGCCCACCCCTTACTGCTTAGGAGAATTGAATAGCGGTTTGTAAGGCAGCTGGTCTTAAGGTTAGAAGAGAGGGATGTGAAGAATTGTTTTGGTTATGTGTCTGTTTTGCTGCTTTTTCTGTTATTGAGGTCTTTTGGTTGTGAATCCTGCTGTCTGCTGCTTTTTCCCACATTCTGAAAGAAACGGGAAACACAGTTGGCTACCGGTGACTCATCCTTATCCCTACAAAACGAGTATAACATTAGAGGCCTAGCCCATAAACAAGCAGATAAATAAATAAAAAATAATAAAGGCAAGAAGAAAAAAAAGCCATTAATCCTATCATGATCCCACCATGCTCAAGTGAACATGCTTATGGGTTTTCTGAAATTAAACTGATGCAGTGTTATCAGAGCAGGGGCACCTAATGACAGTTTTAAGCCTCTTTGGTGAGAAAATGGCTTTCATTAACGCCCAGAATTCCAATGTGGGTGGACTTGTGATGTGTGCAACTTACTCCAGAGACATATTTTTACGTAATGTGTCATTTTTATAGTAAAATGAACACACCTCAATTAGTGACACGAACCTTTTGTTTACGCTGTTTCTTGCCACCCGGTGACAATGGGGGAATCTGTACAAACATTTAAACTTAACTGGATTACAGCTGTTTTTACTTTGATGTACGCAGAGTTGCACAGTCCCCTTAAAATAAAATACTATAAAATGATAGATTTAATTGATTTTTTTAAACATATTCCTTTGCGCAACTAGAGAAAAGAGTGTATGTGTGTATTTAAAGCTTAACTTGAATTAGTGTCATGAAAACTTATTGGCTCTGTCTGTACTGCTCTTCAGTGTGGAGGCTTACATTTGTATTTACTCATCTAGCTGACTCTTTTCTCCAAAGCAACTCGCAAACATTAAGCTTCTCGCAGTAACTTACCTGGTTTGTACAAGTGGGTAATTGTTACTAATGAATGAATGAATGCGGGAAAAGTCTTGCATTTCTGTGCAGTTGATATCATTTAACATCTTGCATATTTATATTAGTAGCTTACTAACTGTGGATCATGATTTATTTCATTTGCTTTTCACTGAGGCAGTGATTTGAAACCCCGCTGTAGGCAAATTACACTGTCCGTGGTGCTGAAATTACATTTTTAAACATGGCGGTTAAATAAGGACTGTTCTACATGCGTTTCACACTTATAAAATGATTATTTTTGCTTTTCACGTTTTATTAGTTTTAAAACCTTTATTTTGGTTTTAGGTTTGTGCTGCTGAACACTGCCTAGGAGTTTTAAAGAGAGCTTCATGGAGTGTTCATTTATATCTAATAACCGAAGAATAAGCTAAGAAATAAAAGCATCGTTCTGTAGAGCACATCTTTTTATTTTTTTTACACAAATGATTCATTATGTTTCTCTTCAATACAGGATAAAACATCATTTTTTGGGTCTCATTCCACATGTACTATAAGGCTATTGGACCTTGGCCTTATTCTTTGTTAAAAAAAAGCATGTGTTATGTAGTCAAAATTAGCACAACAGCAAATAAAGGAAAACATGAGCATGAAAAAAGGAAAATGACAACACGAGTTTTAATTTGGAATAAATTCATCTGTTTTTAATTGGATCGATGGTTTATCAATACAATGATTTTTTCTGTTTTTTTATTTGATACATTGTTTTGCTATTTTTTCAACTTTTCAATTTATTTTAATGATTAATGATTTACTTGTTTTTTTTAACATTACTTTCCTTGTTCTCCATAAAATACGCTTGTACCTAACAACATTTATAAATAATAAGTTTAAAGTGGGGGAGTACGAAATACCAGCACGACATTTTTGCTAGGTAGCCATTATTTTTTCACCTAAATGGCAAAGTTGTTGTTTGTTATTTATGACGTGCATAATTTATGCACGGAGGACCATTTGCCGAGCCAAACATGTATTATCCTTTTCTGCACCTGCTAATCATATCAACTGTCAGAGAACAGTAGGTCAGACTACTGTGAAACTCATGTCACTGTGCAGGAACTACGTTCATATTAACAACCCAGCACCTCCTCACCTCTCCCACTTTTTTTCCAGAAAATGTTAATCACTGCTTACTTCCTCCCATTTGGTGGCCAAAAGCTCCAAAATCTTTCCCGGACTGTCTCACTTGTGACTGATGATCCCACCCCCTACATGCACTGGGCCCCATATGTGCCACTGGGACACACGTATTGATGTTTGTGTATTAATATTTCTGTTTCACCGTTTCTGCCAACAATAAAATTGTAACATAATGCCACTTTCTCAGGGTGTAAACAAAGCACAAAAAAGTTAAAACAATATTTTAAAACAGTGTGTCTATTCATCCACTTATTAGGTCAGAAAATAATGTTTTAATATATCTAAGGAGAAAACAAATGGCCCGAGATTTGTTCGAAGCTGTTTGCAATGCATCTTTCTAAGTCCATATAACATTGCGTACCATCACATTCCCATGAAGTGAGAAGTGAGATATGGAGTGGGCTGCTCAGATTTAACAGCCACCCTGGAGCAGATACTGGCGAAACCTTTCATGTGTTTCAGCACTTCATTTTAGTTCACTTTAGTTGCCTAAGGCCATTACATATGTTAATGTCATTAAACATAGGACCTTATTTTTACCTGTTTTGAAGTAAAATGTAAAATAAATATATGTATAAATAATTCCATATCAACCTACACACACACACACACACACACACACACACACACACGCACGTTTTTGTCATGATTGTTATTATTATCTTTTTTAATATATGTGTCAGAAACCTATATATATATGTCACTGATGATTAATGTCTGTCTATATTTGAGGTTAAATGCATAGATACTTCTCCTCTCAAATGTTCTACCAAATTGCTTCTCCATTTCCAAAAAATAAATAAATAAATAAATAAATAAATAACTTTCTTGGACCAGACTTTTGATCTCAATAAAGCCAGACCCCCCACAGCACCATGGGCCAGTCCAGCAGTGTAGGAAAAGGCTGGATGCTTGGACATTGCTTGTTAAGGAGGGATGGGGTCCAAAAGTATGACAATCAACAGACATCTTCCATCTGTCAATGTTCCTTAGTGGAAAGAATATTAGTTGAGTTTTTCTTCTCCTGTGTAACAAATAGTTGTGCCATTGAATAGAACTGTAATTTAACAGGATCGCAAAACAGAGATAATTAAAAAAAAGTTAGTAGATTTTTGTTTTTTTTCCCACATTGTCGGCAGAGTTAGAATAAAACTTTATGTTTTTATTTATTGCATATTTCTCCAAAATTGATTATTTCAGTCCAGTCATTTGCAACTTTTGTAAATTCCTCTCTTTGTGAAATATACACCATTCCCTTTCAACAAGGTTAAATTTATACTGCCTCCCAGGGTGTAAAGTGAAGTCTGAACAATAACTTCACTCTGGTGTCGTGGGTCGAAACCAGTGACAACACCGGGGTATTTTTAGGCGTAGTATTAATCAGAGGGATACATAGTAGGCCTTGCTGAACATTTCTCTGCAAGTGTCTGTTCTAAGACAAGGTCTCATGATGAATCAGGAAGAAGCATTTGCCCATCCACTGCAAAAATATCTAGGACAAGGAGAGCTTATTTTTATTTATTTACACTTTTCCTGAAAAATATGGCCAACAAGCAAATATGGCCATCTAGGTGTAAGTCTGTTGAATTACTTTCATTTTTTTTGTAGTTTTATTTATCTCTGGCAAAAGACATCGGTATTGTTAAAGCATTGTTGTCTCAGTCTGTCTAGTTATAATGTTATAATTGTAATTAATTATTATATCTTTTGTTCTGCTTTTATTTCCAAGATTACATTATCTGTCTGTTTAAATATTAATTTGTGGGTCAGGTTTTATTCATTTACATAGATTACTAAGAATAACTTCCCAATTGCTCAGCATGGACTGTATGGAGATCTTAATTTAGATGCCTTTCGTTTTTCACCAGTGTTGTACAGAGTGTTTTAATGTTCAAGCACCCAAATTTTCATGCATTTTACTTCTATTTCTGTAAGCCACACATGTGAAAAATGCCCTTGGTTAATCTGTTAACAGTTTATTTCTTTGACAGCGCAGGATTTATTTCTAAAAGTTATGTATATTGCACTATGGTAGCATAATGACTTTGTAGTTAAGAGACTAAAATTAAGACTAGAATAATGAAAAAAAAACAACGCCGATATTATATTTTGAGCTTTAAAGCCTTGTGAAATTTAGAGATATATTATCAATGGTTGCTTTTTGTTCATTTAATATTTATATTTTTTGTCTGCATTTATCTTTCCTGACATCATCTTTTAACAATTTTATTTTGTCTCTTAAATGATCAACCACTGAAAAACTAAAATGTGCCCTCATGTCTTACTGTTAGCGTTATTTTCTGGTGTTAGGCTGCTCGTTTCATTCTGTTAGGTAATAGGTTATTTATGTGTACATATTTCTAGTTTTCTTTAAAAAAACAGAAATTTCAGGGTTTTTTTTGTTTCCAAGCAAACAAAATGTGGGTTAATTATCTATAATTATTGTGCCGTATGAATAACCCTTTAATGAGGGATACACTCTAAATCTGGAACTGCCATCCTCAACAAAGGCAATTTTACACTACTGCAATGGTAAAGTGCTTTTTAAAGATATGCTTGCAATGCAGTGAAATATTTCCAAAATCTAAACATGAGTCTGCTTACATGCGGGCAGTATTGTACTTGGCAGAGCAGTCGCTCTTTGAAGAGTCCCTTATCAAAGGCAAAGACACTGTAAAGCTGTGCATCATGCTCACCATGACAACAGAAGCCAGATTAACATGCTGCTGGTGCGACGCTCTGGAGACCGCATCTCCTTCATCCTGGTGTCCCAGGTGCGGTCATGAGTGGGGCGACATTAACTGCGACAGCCAATGGATCAACCTAAATCCAGTGTGTGTCAGACTCATTCTTTTACACAGTGGCTCTCTAGAGTCACGAAGGTATGACTTGTCTTCTATATGCAGCAGTGCACTATTATCTGGGGAGTGTGAAAAGCAACCGCGCTAAACTCACGAGGCACAAATGGCCTCCCCAGATGTTGGTCTCCTAGGTTTATCACACTGTAAATGGCTACCTGTGGTAAGGCATTCTGTTGTACATGACCTATAAAAATAACTCTGCTTTTCCCTTTTAAAGTTGCTGGTGCAGTTACTGCCACAGTTGCCCAAAATGATCTACTGCTGTATGACTGTCTTTAATGTTTTTTTTTTTTGCCTTGAGGGCAAAGCCCTGATTTACAAAATTCTTACCTGTAAGGCACTTATTTGTTTCTGCTTCATTAAAAAATGTTCAGAAAAAAAGTGTAAAGGTCCAGTCAATAAATAATTAAACTGTCTAATTGAAAATGCATTTTAAAATGAACAGGGCAAAGTAAAAAAATAAATATGTGGATGGCACAGCAGGTTACACTGCTGTCTCACAGTTACCTGGGATTTTTGGAAGTACCTTCATACCTGGCTCAGAGTGGTGTTTGCATGTTCTTCCCATGTCTGGGTGGGCTTCCTCTGGGTGCTCCGGTTTCCTCCCACAATCCAAAGACCCGTGTTTCAGGTTAACTGGTCACTCTAAACCACCCACAGTGTACAAACATGTGAATGACTGTATTTGTGTGGCTGTCCTGCAATGGCCTGTCATCCCACCTAGGGTGTACTTAACTTAACCCTGCATTCTGTGCTTCTGGGATAAGCTCCACTTCATTACAGTCCTGACTTGGAGATGTGGTGACAACAGTGACTGAGCAAAGTAAATATTCTGAACAGAAAACTAGACCTGGGAAAATAAACACTCTGCATTTCACTCTATTAATGCTGATGTAAGTATCATTTTTCTGATGGAATAACCAATATTGTACTATGTGCGAAACATAACAGTGACACATTCTTGCCGTCTACCCGTAGAATACCCTTGGCAGAGCCATACTGGACACACCACACCTACATCAATGAATGTCTATAACAAAGTCTATTTTAACAATACACTGGCAAAATGTTGTACTAGTGTGAGATTAAATCTTAGAAATCACACACCAACCACAATACAACAGCTGATCTGGTGTGGTTCCCTACTGTGGAACTAAAGCATAATGCTGCACATGAATTGTTAGTTGTCTATGTCAACCAATCTAATGTCCCAGGAATAACATGATACCTCAACGTACGGCTCTTCATAACTGTGATTAGGATGTGTGCAACGTAAGCATTTATATAGTTGCTTGTTTACCATGTATTTATCCGCAAGCTTTGTTTGTGTGAGTTATTGCAGTTCAGCTCATTTAAAAGCTGCTCTACTGGGAAGAACAAGATGAATTGTTGAAAGTAAGTATCCTCTTCAATTATTACTTTTTTTTAAAGGAAAGCAGACAGAAAAGAGTGGCACATTGTGGCCCTGTGGAGAAGCCTTTTGATGGCTTATTGATCACCCTCTGTGCTTTTAAAGTCATTAAAAGTGCCTTTGCCCCCCTCCAGCTGGCCCTGGTGAGTAATGGGGAGAGTCCCTCTGCAGTAATTGAACCTGTGGTTTGCAGCAGATGGCTGCTTGAATGTGGAGAGAAGAAAGCAAAGAATCATCCGCATGAGGAATGCGGGGGGGCCTCCCAGGGTGAGCTAGATGGGAGCTATCCTTCCTGGATTGAAAGCACAGCATCGCTCTGGCAACATTTACACTGGTGAACCACAAGGTAGGTGCGGCATGCTGGGAGTGGATTGCCTTGCCTTCGGCATTTGGAAAGATGACACGCTTTCGTATGTAACACAGAACTGTATTCACCAAGATAAAAGAGAACCATCTCTGGTTCTTTCAAAAACTCGCCAAATATCCTTTAACGCCCTGGTAGGAACAATTAAAGAAACTATTTCTGACACAGTGCATGTTAAAATAAATTAAGCTCTCGTGTAATGATAACATTTACATAACTAAGAAAATTAAAACGGAGACTAATAACCGCAGCTTGTGACCGGTGTATGAATTAAAACTGTAATTAATCTTTGACTGTGGCCACTGAAGCGAATTTCAGTTCATATTAGACAGCTTCATGCTGGTCATAATTAATACAGTCTATTGTGTCTTTTTATTTAAAATGCATTTAATCCCATTAAAATAAAGACATTGGTAAAAAGAACAAAAGGCAGAGTCAGGACACAGTGTGGCAGGAATTTGTGCTGACAGC
The DNA here is from genome assembly GCA_900497675.1 of Arapaima gigas. NCBI lineage: Eukaryota > Metazoa > Chordata > Actinopteri > Osteoglossiformes > Osteoglossidae > Arapaima > Arapaima gigas. The sequence continues at coordinate 51,733 of UFQX01001430.1, read as the reverse complement.
GGGACTGTTTTCTGTTGGGCTTTTTTGATAACTTGCACTGTGCTTTGGGGGTCAGCTGGAACTGCTCCAAACAATATGTGGTTGGGAAACTCCACTGCAGAAGAGAAATGGAGAAGTGAACTATGAGTCTGTATAGATTATTCTAGAGTGTTAATCAAAGTTTTCCTCCCCCCATATTGGTTGCATGCCAGACCTTCAACAGGGACTGCTGATAAACACTTTTGGGAAGATATCCACCGGCCTTAAAAAGTGCTGCTGCGAGCGGCTGTGAAACTGCTGAGATCTGACTGAGGCTTCACCTGCCCCTCCACAGGCCTCAGCCTGCTCTCTTGTCATTGTGATAATGGTTCCATGGGCACCGCCTGCTAAGCTTCTGCACGGCCAGGTCTGCCACTACTATCACCCCCCTGTCCCTCCCACATCTCACCAAGCACACGTGTGGAAATGAGTTCTGCTTGCGGTAGTTACAGACTGAGCCGGAAGAAGGGGTCTTTGGCTCCTATCTGGTGAGCAGCTGCAAAAGAGAACATTTACTTGAGTGTATCTGTACGCCTAAATTTTGTACAACATCGACACCCTATGACAAGTTTCCTTTTCACATTTACATAAATTCACTACAGGAATAATATGATCTAGTGTGAAAATCATGACTAAGCGTGTTTGGGAAACTAAACCAAAGTATATTGGCAAAACAGCGAGACTAGTGTTCTATGCTTATAAAATAGTAATTAATGCAAGTGCTGTTATTTAAAAGTTACAAACTGCTAAATTATAAGTCTTACATTATACTAAAAAGAGGTAAATGTAATAAACTACTGTGAACAATCTGCAGTTATTTCTATGAGAATGAACTTCATATAAATTATGTACAAATAGTAAAATAAAAAAGAGAATATTTTAGAATGCTCATTTTTTTAATATTCATTCATTTTTAACTGCATGTTCTTCCCTGTGTGGTCAGTAGGTTTTACTGTGGATATTCCCTTACATCTACACTACTGTGGAAAAGTGTTTCCTTTCTATTACTGCATATTTGTCACACTGAATGGTTTAGACAATATGTAATATCAAACAAAGGGAACCTGAGTACACACATCACACAATTTTTAAATTATTGCTCCATTTATTTAAAGAAACACCCTGACCACCCATAGGTGTCTAATTACATTGAGTCTAAACATCCGACAGCATTCAGGGTGACAGATACGCAATAATAGGGGAAATCGGGGGGGGGGGGTACTTTTTCACAACACTGTATATACTGCGTATAGCCTGAGAGGAGCTGGAAAGTTCAATCTGTGTACAGTACAGCAGGGCTGCACTGAAAACCATGCAGTTGAATCAGGCATCAGCACAGCACAGTCTTTCCTGCCATCCTTCACGTGAGGCTGGTTAAGGTGAAATCTCCCCTTCAAGTCTCATTCTGTTTGAAGGAACGAGCAAAAAACAGAAATCGTTTGTAAAGTATTCAGTATCACCACAAGGAGCCCAAGGTGGGCCCTGTGGCAAGGGGGGGCGCAGACATCTGCAGTGAAGGAAAGCTCTATTTCATTTGTCACGGAAAGGAATTTCTTCTCTAGTGGCCTAATAATAGGGCTGGCCTCAAAACGGGGACATAAAGAAGGGATATTTACAAATTTAAAAAATAAGTAGATATTCTGGACTGATTTCAGCCTTAGTTATGACTTTTTCCTGATACTTCACTTTAATGTAGCCAAATATCTGACCAGAACAATTATAAAGTAAAAGAACAATTTAAAGTAAAGGAACGATTCTCAAGTTCACAACAGAAAGGCCAGTCCATCTGAACAGGACTCTTTCTGGCTGTATGCATAGTCATTGCTGTTAAACTTGATAAATTTAAATAAATTTAAAAAAAAATAAAAATTAATCATCGACTAGTGTCCTCTTGTAACACATTTCATGGATTATTTTAGTGTAATTCTAGTGGACTTGTAATTAATACGACAATGTATTTGAAGAAAAAAAAAATATTAACTGGATTCTCTAAAGGACCTAAGGTTAGATTCACCAAATCTTTGCTATGGATCGTTTGCAGCAGGTCTGTGCTTTAGATGATATGCAAATGTGATGGCTCTCCTCACTCCTTACATACCGCCACAATTTTTCAGCTCAATCATAGCAATCTCCTTGTCTGCACATCACAATTACTTATAATGAGCAGCTCCAAAAATGCCCCCTTTGCTCAGGTAGTAGCTCGGCTGTGAAATGTTATTGTCCTCGAAAGCAGCACACTCGAAATACCACAATTTGTGCCTTATTTATACTCAACGGTGTGTGCGAAGGCAACTGAAATAACCCACTGTTGCAGTTCAGCCTTCGGTGCATTTTTCCCTGATCTTCATTCCATCTCTCTATGAATAGTTTCCATTTCTGCACAATATTAGGACATCAAAAAAAATACAATCTAATTTCTTAATCCTAAATTCAATACTATATTAAAAGTAAAAAAAGTTAAATGAATGAAACGCTTTTACAAAATGAAACAAATATATTTTATGAAAATATACATTTTAAAGTACAGCATTAAGAATAAGACTTCACTGTATTTTCTGGTGACATTTTGAAGAAAGCCGATCAAAGGCAATGAGAGCCGAGGCCAAAGCAGAAGCCAAAACCAGACTATTGACTGATTCTCTGACCCTGAAGTGCTCCTTCCTTGTCGCCTCACTTAACACGCTGACCCACTGCAGTACCCAGCCTACTGTAGTTGGTTTCCATCGCAGCCAAACGACATTTTTCCAGCCTACACAGACGTCCCCCTGAGATATGACAGCAGCTATTCAGGATGATCCCCCCCACCCTGATCGGAACAACATTACGGAGCAACAGCACCATTGGAGATGAGGCCTGCTCATTTTTTAGCTTCAACTAAACATGCGGTGAAAAATCGACACGGTCAAGCCTTTAAAGCTCTCATACGTTGTGCGTTTCATAAACAAAACAAAAACTAATCCAAGTGTAACAGATTATACTGTAAACTGGACCACATATAAGCACATTAATTGAATGCACCGATAACACGCAATTTAAATCGTCGTTTGTTTGAAGCTTAACTCTGTTCTTTCTCTTCTTTTACTTGAAGTCTTCTGTAAATCACTGCAGAACATTGCACACAGTTCCACAGCAACAACGTTGGCACGAAATTCACAGAGAAGGTGAAAGTAACGTGCCATTTATCGTAATGATTGGAATGTAATTCAAAACAACTACGTTTGTAGATGTCTTTCCTAATCGCTGAACTACATTCAGTTACTGTTTCTAATTAGAGGTGTTTTTTAAACAGCTTTTTCTCATGTGAAAACACAACACCCTGCACGTTATGTTTTTCCCTTTCATTGCATTGCAGTGCCTGCGGATTTACGGCATCGTGAACTCAGAAGGTGGCATGAATGCTGGCAAGAGTGCTATCACATCTTGTCTGTATGCTTTGCATCATTTCTGTACTTTGGGTGAGTTTCAGGGGCCCAAAACCACAGGAAGAGGTGCGGCTCAGTGTGGCCTTATCATGGCCATCAGAACTCAAGGCATTGCCCCAGTTTGCCATCACACAGGGACAAAGCCATCAGTTAATGGCAACTTGCCATTGTGGCTTGGGTAACAATCTTTTTTTTCTTTTTTTTTTTTTTTACATCTTTTTCATTGAAATGTGATGCTCTGGTGAGACCCTCAGGTGAGAGAAGAGGAAGTGTAGGCTGGCAGGATGTAAGACCCTTATCTCAGATTCCTGTTTCAACTCTGGTTTATATTACTGTCTGGACCTGGCATGTTGGAGGCTGCTACACACATGCTGAAGACCAGCTGCACACACAGCGTGCACTCATCCACCAACAGTCTAGTCGTACCTAGACAATATTATCTGACAACTTGACAAGTTGGCAGTCGGAAGAAACTGTGGGAAGGTCGGAAAAATCTCAGATCTGTAAATAATGACAAAGCTTTACAAATACACTGTTTTTATTAATTAATGTTGTGTATCATGCTGTATATATTGTGCTCTGCATTTATTGGAGAAATCCAATTATTGTGGACAGAAACAGATGTGTGATATCTTTGAAGGAAGCTCCAGCACCGACTATCTGTTTAGATATTCTTACATCTTGTCAGGACACCGGATACTGAGTATCTGATGATGCAAAGGACTCTGGCTTTGAGAAATGCAGGCTGTGAGAAATGTTCGCGTTGAGTCATTTCCCTCTCAAATGTTTAAGTGAATTTAAAACCTCCTGTTAGGATTTATCTGTTCATCAGTAAGAGGGCTCCTAGAAAGCAATGGCAGATGACCTTCAAATTTAATTGACTTCTAGAGCTTTTCAGTTACACCCTTAGGATATTGCAACAGTGAGAGACAGAACATCCATGCTTTATGCAACAGACATAGTTAAAGCAACAATAAAATGCTACATGAAATTCCTATCATTTTTCACTGTGAGAATCAAGAGCCATTTTTGTAAAAATTGCACTACTTTGGTACTAAACCACAATATTTTGAGAGGCACTGTGTCAGTGATATTCTACAACTGGTATTTTAGTTCAATACCTTTTGCAAATGTTATTTGGATACTGCAAATTTTAGCGCTGATGCTTTGCACAATTGTCATTTTACTCTTTTTTGAAACGCTGCTATTCCGTGCCATCACACTTGAACTGGCGTGTAAACGTTTAGCAAAAGATTTTTTTTTTCCCACACAAAGTATTCAAGGATTTGCTGAAGATTATCACACAGTTCTTAATTTGTGTAACAGATGTTAATTGTGAGCAAGACAGACCATTTATAGAGGATTGAACTTTGCCAGAAGCAGATTTGTTGTAGAAAATCAATACTCTTTAATTATACATATGTGATCTCATTAATTGATATCTATTTGGTCACAGTGTGTCTGCTTTCAGAAAGCAATCTAGCATGCAGTGCATGATTACGCCAAGATATCTATGATGTCCTTGAGATTGGAGTGAACATCTGAACAGAATGAGAATGTTTTTGCTGATTAAGGTTTCTTCTTTTAATGTTCCCAAAAGTAGTACTTTTTTGATAGGTCTGTTCCAAAAGAAGCATTGGCTGTGCTGGTAAGAGTATAATATGTCTGAGGAGGGCTGTAGTACCCATGTTGTGCAAAATAAACCAATAGCAAGAATGAAATCTGAACCTTACCCATCATTCTTATGAGTGTTCTTAATACTGTTTCTCATCATGGTGAAAATTCTTGTTTTCTACAGTCATTTGTCAAATGGTTTATAGTACTTAAACAGTTTCCTCCTAAGCATCCTTTGCCTGGTACTAATCATGATACATCAGATCTTGTCCATCTATGACTGGATCCAGTAGCCCACTTCATATTCAGTTGTATCATTTCCCCCACATCGTTACTTGTTCTGTTCCACCCCAATCTTGCAGTATTTTATACTTCTTTTATGCTTTCTGCCAAGACAAATTCTTCACACACACATATAAATTCATATTATTTACCTTGAAGTGCAGACATCACATCTGCACATTACATAATGGTGAAGGAAGATGGAGAGGCAGCACTTCACAGACTGGCTTAAAGCAGGTAAATATAGAAAATACAATTACTCTGTTTGCTTCTCCACCTTCTACGCTTTTGAAAAACTCACAGCAGTACTTACTGTTGGCGATCACTATCTGTCAACGTATCAGTGCATCTCGTGAAGCTTTGATATGCTATTCTTATTCGTATGCTAGCTCTCCATGGGGGAAAAAAAAAAAATTGTTCTAAAAAAATTTCTAGTGGCTAAAAGGAGAAATTTCCAGGTCAAATCACCTCTTCATACCAGTGGAGATTTCTGCACTGAAAAACATTTAGGCAGTATTTATAGATAGCAGCTCACTGACTTCCAGACTAAGCCTGCAGAAAGTACAGAAGATATCTGCAAAAACTTCATCTGACTTTCTGCTTGCAGCTAGAATTAGTTCAAGACAAACATTTCAGACTTGACCTACTCCCCCAAAATTGAGTTACATTCAAACACTGCAGGACTGATTTATATGTCACTGTTGTCATCACTTAGATAAGACCTGCTGGAATTGTTCTCATGAAAATGTTAACCCGCAGGATAATTTATTTGGCTTAATTTAAAATGTAACAGGGCATTTTTTTACGTTCTAAAAGTATATTTTTGTTACCCAAGTATCTAAGGAATGATACTGAAGACACCTTAAGACATTACAATACATGTTGACTAATATCTGTAATGAATAAAAACTGAAATAAAAATACTAACACCTTTAAAGAATGAGGTTTTATTATGAGAGCAGATTGGGGGGGGTGGCCTATAAATGCAACACAATAAAAAATTAATGAAGGAGCTTATCTTTCTCAATCCTCATGCTCACCTTGTTTTTTTAGGCACTTTTAAGACTTTGTTCTCAATCAAATTTTGATTCCTTCAATGACACAAGCAGGTCAGAGATACATGAACCAGGAAATTTTAACAAACAAATCAGTCATTCAACACTAAAATTACAAAGGGACTCAACTGCAAAAAAAAAAAAAAAAAAACATTTTTTTTTACATCAGACCAGTTAATGTGAAATGTTTTTGTTTACCATCCATGTAGCATTTATTTCAAAAATGTCCCCTCAAGGTTACTAGAACATGATCTTTTACTCCATCTCTCTCACACACACAGACACACGCAGACACACACAGACATGACCTTGTACTGTACATTTCTTTGGTGACCAAGGGGCTTTACCTGTTTATTATTAAAATTCTAACTGATTACCAATACCATTTGTAAATTCTTTTTGGAAAGCTGGGTCATCTAAAGATACAATTGTTTAATTAAATTTCTTTTTTCAGATTCAAAAGGTCTTTTTTGAACTTCCCCCAGGATGTAGCCATAGTAGTACATAGTAGTCACCTTGAGCACACTAGACCAAATGATGAAACCTGATGACATTTCTCTACTTTAACATGGCACTGAGGAGCAAAACACTGATGTAGCCACAAGCTCATGCCTGTCCAACTGTATATGTTAACATATTGCTTTCACATTGACATGATGTGAAGATAATTAGGGGCTCTTTGACATTTAAGTTTTACAGAAACTAGACAGGTATAAATATGGTGCAGCACATTTTCCTCTTCCTGTCAGATTTCATCTTTTGTTCTGGAGAATTAGCTTGGTTTTGAGTGCACATACCAGTTATAAACATCCCCACATCAGAATATGGGAACATGGCTTTGGGGCATCTTTCTGTGATCAAGAATGGTCAGTTATACAGGCCAAAGCTTTTCATGCCTCCACCTCCCCGTGCAAAACCTGAAGCTCAGTCATAGAGTCTAGGAATGGGAATTCTGATAACTTGATGAGATACAAGCTTACTGGAAAGCAGTTTAGTTAATTCAAGAGCCTTTTAAGAAGAAGTTTGACTTTCCCCCCCATCTATTTTCTTATTATTCAGCAACCAAAAATCTCTTTTTGATGAATTCATAGAGTGCAAGCTGGTTATGCTAAAATACATGGCAAGGGAACATATTTAATGCTTTGGTCAATTATTCCCCACTCGAAATCAGTAATTTGAAGGAATGCTGAAACACCCTTCCGGAACTTACTAAACAGTGCTGTATGGTCAGAGCTGCGATACTGTGTGCTGTAACCATCTGATCCCCAGCCTCTGCTGTATGTAGCACTCTGCCTGTATCCTGCTGTCACCTAACGCTGCTCATAAATCCAATTAAAAAGATTTAACAAAAATGCCATATCGTACGGTTAGTACGAGTTTGCATTGTCCTTAGTTTGTGTTTCGGTAAACATGACTTCCTTCACACTCTTAACAACATTCACAGGGTTCAACAATGAACCCTGGCACATGCTAATGACATAAAAGGATAAAAAAAATTCATTCTTTTGGTAAAACTTCTTAACCTCTGAGTTTCTTTAACAGCACACTTCCATTTACTTTCCTGAAGTGTGTTCATTTTCGCAATGATAAATATTGTGTGAAGGACACCTTTGGAATATAATTAAATGGGTAAAAATACATGGTATTGGGTGATAAGTGAATGTTAATTACAGCTATTCACAAATTCTCACATGGCTTGTGATATAGACCTTCCTAATGTCAACATTTTGCAACAATTTACACTTTCAAGGTTCTCCTCATTAAATTTGGGCAATGAAAAATTCATCTTACATTATTGGTGACTGGTCTTTATTAGTGATTTCTTCTTTTACAATAAACTTCAGAAACATTTTTAAATAGTATCAGTTCATAACTTTTGGTGGAATGACAAGCATACATTGATATAACAAATCCGCATGAATGGAAAAAGCGCCTAAAGTGCTTCTGTCATTTAAAGGGAAAGTTCACGTCATACTTTCAGACACATGAAGTGGACCCACACCTCAGGGTCAGGTTTGTGAAATGCTGAGAACATATTTGATGTCTATTTGAGCTGACTTTTACTGATGGCCAGACTCAAACCCAAACAAAACATTACTGGCTTGATGACTCCCTCAACATGAGAGATACTGAAACATTACAAGACAGTCTTAAATGTCAATGCTTTCATCACTGCCTTGATAAGGAATCATTTCTACATCCATTTTCATGACAAATGTTAACCAACAGAATAATTCAGTCAGCAAAGGCCCAATTTAAAATAGCAATAGAAGCAGCCATTGTTAACACAATACCATACATCTCCCAATGGATTTGTACAATTTTGTTGATTAGTTTCATTGATATGCAAAACAAAAGACTGCAGAGTGCTTCTGAGACATGAGTATTACAGCAAACTTTTCTTCACTCTTTAAATTTAACTTTATTTTCCTGGGAAAATAAGCCATGAACACATGAGGAATAAGAGATAAATGTACTGCCATAGGTAACAACTATAGTTACAATGTTGCCTTTTCTTTTAACAAGCAAAAAATAAAGAGTAACTATAGACTAATTCTTTATTTTATTTTCTGCATATTTGATGGAATAGTGTGATTCAGAAACTAATTGCCCCCAGCTGACAGCACAGTTAACTTGAGAGCTCAGATCAACTTTTTCAGTGGCACGTAAAGCATGACGTTTCCAGCTCTCGTCATATCAAACATACAATGAAACTGCTGCAGCTACGCAAAATGCAAAATTAACATATGCAATTCAAACTATGCAGATTCTGTAGTACTTCATTAAAATCATGAGAACCTTTGCCAAGACCACCGCACATAAAATGTCAACATCAGAGACACAATATCTGTACCAGCAGACATTTTTTCTGTAAAACTGCAACACTGTGATCAAACCAGCTCAGTCATGCCTTTCAATAATGAGGATCTCCTTGGTCTTCACCCATAAAGCCCTTCTTGGTTTAGTGTTTAACATATGGTACAGATTGAAAACATCTCCCCAGAGTGTCCCAGGTCAGCTTTAAGGATGTTTTACATGGTGTTTTTTTTAACAGTTTGTACCAACCTTTGAAGACTTCTTTAAACAACTGTATCTTCCCACCACATCCTGGGAGGTCCTGGAAAGCTCTTTGAGCAGCAAAACTGTGGAAACAGGCAAATTCTCCGGAGTCATTATTTATTAGTTCACTCTGGGTTAATTCATATCATGTGAGTCCAGGAAATTTATCACAGGTGAGTGTGATTTCACTGTAGTGAAAACGTAGTTCTTCTAATCAGATTTAAGTTGTTCAAAAAGTTCCCAATTATTATGTCTTGGCAAATTTTCAGTTTTCATACTGGTCTTTTTTAATTGCCATTGTTTTGTTCCGTGTTGCTCTGTATCAGTGTATTTGGACCAAAGCTGTTTCACTGCCCACTTTTTTCAGGAGATGTTGTGCATTATATACTGAAAATCCAAGAGGGTTGGTAATGTATCTGCAGGTATAACCAGGTGTGGATAGGATGAACTGTATGATGTAATCAAAAATCCAAATGCAAATAAAATAAACAAATATATTATGTTTCTGTTTTTAGCAGCAATCTCAAATGTTTAATTTTAGTGTACTGGTTTCTCTGAAGTAGAAAACTGACAAGAGTGACAAATATATGTTAAAAATAGTAGCTGTATGAATTTAGAGGAAGGTTGTAATTTTTGTTTTTTTTTCAATAAGCATCGTCTGTCTATGTTTAAAGATATCTGTAGAATGCATGTATCCACCATTGCATTTAACAAAACATTACTTGTTATTCCATTAAAAAAGTGAATCAAGATTGTGAAATGAGTCACTATTATTCAGGGATTTTGTTGGCATTACTAGGCATTTGCTTATAAAATCAGACCTGAATAAATTCCCTCTGAAGTGAACTTGTAAATTTCTCTGTTTATGAGTGAGTGACCTGTGCCGGGCTAACTCTTCATCCTTACAGTCCCTGCGATTTGCTCCGCATCACTGCAGCACCTCATTGATAATCATTTATTGAAAATGAAATGCTGAACTCAGAGTTACTTAATCTTTATTATTTTTCCACTCCATATCTGCTAGTATAAAATCTCTTGGACAAAGGAATGCATTAAAAAGTTTTCAATATATTAAATTTCATAAAAGTTTGACCTATCCAAAAATGATGTCTTACACGATGCCTGCAGAATATGATATTCCCATCTCTGAAACTTTGCCCCTGAAAAAATATGATTCCGTCACAGCTACCATTAGGCAACATTGTCAGGGAAACTAGACTATGATGTCTGTTTTCTCATAAACCCATTTAAATGGGTTCCTCTTTTGATTTCGCTGATAATGTACTGCAGAAAAAATGTCATGCACTCTAGTGCAGACTAGTCACCAGAAATAATGGCTCTATATATCCAGTAGCGAAACTTGAGGTGGACCACAATCATAAAATGACAACATATAGAGACCAAAGGACCAAAAAGAGCACATCTCTATGTCAGCTGAATCTAAAGGACTCAAAATACCAAGAGCAACCACATCAGATCAATAAAAGCCTTGTCTCCTGATCAAATTTTGTCCAAGACAGATATCAAAGCAAATGCTGACTATGATTTAAATGGTCCTGTGCTATTTTTATACTATATATATTTATGTAGTATATTTTATATGTGCTTCATATGAAAAAATGGGTTAATCAGCATCTTAAATGTTCAATGTCATGTTAATTACACACATAATAATTGTATACATATGTGTGGTGTGGGAATTGGTGATAAATATTTTTTTTTCTATAAAACCCTAGAATAATCCATGAAAGTATATAAATGTGAAAATAATTGTAACTACCTAAATATTAGATATATAATTGAAAACCTTGCATAAATATTACAAAAATTTAAATAAATGCAGAGATCAGTGAGCAGTACGAAAATTCTGGAAGGGTCACCTCTTGGCATCAGTGCGGTGTCAATTTTTCGTATAACACATCACTTCCTTACTTCACTGACCGGCCAAATTTCACCGGTTTCCAACCCTGACAACTTTTAACCAAGATGCTTCGAACGTTCAGAACCAGGAGCACCAGAGCCTAATAATCATTTGATGCCAATTCAGGCCTCAGGACTTAATGGATGTGTAGCTTGGAGAAAGCAGTCTGATCACTTTTTCAATTTGGTAATACTAATACTATTACTAACACTAACATTGCAGAGTGCAGTGTGTTAAAGACTGTTGCTTGTTCTATCCCAGTCATTTCACAGGACTTCTTGATTTATTAATTCTCTTGGACCTTTCCCTCTGCAGTAAACTTAGGTCAGGACTTTAGCACAGCCTGAACAATCTTCTTCTTACATAATTGAGGAAATGTTTTATTTAGTGACTGATTCTGTTTTTTTTTTTTTGTCTATCTTACCTACATTTTCTGTTTTATCAAAGCCAGTTTCTTACTTCTAAATGTCAAAGTTTGAGAGCCGTATCAGACATGCAGGCTTATTTAAGTCCATGATGTCAGCTAACTCTTTCTTTGTGCTCTGTGGGGTGCCGGCCCGGGTGACATAACTTGAGTAGATCAATTTTCCACGGAATCTAACTACAGCCCTGTAGGTCCTTGACCTAACATTGATTTCTCTGGGACAAATGATAGACTGAGGAATCCAAACATCTGACACTTCCAAGGGAATGGCAATGGTGTCTGGGCATCTCTACCACTGATGACTACGTTGCAATGGTGGGGATTCAGAGTGGGGTCCTTGCCATATGGTGCATGACTATTTTCCCACACAGAGGGTTTAGGTTTTTGAGAAACGTCACATTGCATTCAAAACAATAACAGTTAAGTGTTGTAAAAGGACAAACATACAACAATAGCCACAGTATAAGCACATCCGAGGCATATGAGCTCCAAAATGTGTATTTAGCTAATGAACTTGCTCCTAGTTAATGGCTCATTTTTAATATACACCCATCCAAAGGGCTACTCTTCTCCTGTCATTCAGAAAAGGTTAAAAAGCTCATGTGTAGAGAACAGATCATCAGTTAAGTTTATACTGTATCAGCCATTAAATCAAAGCATAATAATATAATAGTGTAACAGCCATTAAATTAATGCATTTAAACAGAGTGAACAGAAAGAAATGTCACAATATAGAGGACAACAATCACTCATCATTTGCAACTTTCAGCACCTTTTTTGTGACGTTTGACTTTCATGTTCTAAGTGTGCCAGGTTTTAATTTCCACTATATTTTATTTGAAACAAACACACACACTGGCAGATTATTTCAGTGTAACTACTATAACAGTACATAACCATATATATCTGTGGACCAACTTTAAAAGATTTGTCATAATAATTCTTCAAAGTCTCTGTTCTAAACCTCACAGTTTCAAGTAATATAATTAATCTCAAATCATTTAATATAAAAAAATAATAACTTAATAATCAACTCAGGGTGGCACTGTGGCTCACAGCACTTAGGCTGGTTGGGTGTGAGTTTGAATCTGCTTGATCTTTGTGGAGTTTGTTCTTCCTGTATCTGCATTTGTTTCCACCCACGGTCCAAAGACATCTGTGTCAGTTTTATTTGTTGCTTTAAATTACCCATTGTGTGTGGTCACCCTGTTTTTTTGACATAGGCACTGCACCACCACAGTGCTGACCAGGATAAAGTGGTTAATGCTAATGGATTGGTGGATGGCTAAATTGAATAATTTATTGATTTCAAAATTAATTATCAACTTATAAACACATTAGATAGCTTATTCTTTAAAGCTTCTTTATAAAATGTAAAAACAATGGTATTAAATGAATGAGAGATTTCTTTTCTGACAATAGACAGCACAGTGTAGCATATTGTATTGCTGTCACACACCCAGGCTGTTATGAATCTGACTCTGTTTATGCAGAGTTGACATATTTTGTGTGTGTGTGTGTGTGTGTGTGTGTGTGTGTGTATATACGCTGAATAACGTTAATTCAGCATACCATAACCCTGACTTGGACTGGACAAGCTGTTAAGAATATTTTTTAAAAGAATTGTTTGTTTGTTTGTTTTTCAAAATAGGTTTTGCAAGTAATAACAGTGTGGATAATGACACAAGTCATGGAAAAACATAATGAGTACAGGAATGGTTCAGTAAGGGCTGAAAAGTTTGAACATAATAACTACTGAAAGGCATCACACGGTTTTGTTTTATTTAAAGATTCTGTTTCTCCCTAAGTTCATAGTTTAAAATTTAATCGGGTGAAAAGTAAATTCACTTTATCGTAGGAGGGTTGACCTTTTGTTAGTAGTAAGAATGGATTAATGATCAAACCCTAAATGCCTGGATGGGAGGTGCAAATCTGGGACCCCGCATTGGCCCAAAATAGTACCGTGGGCAGTCTGAAAGTGGGAAATACTGTTGAATTACACACTGTATTTTCTGAAATTTCAGTTTTTTTTGTTTTTATTTTACACACTCTCAGTCTCACAGTCTTCTACTGCTTAAAATTCATAAGAAATGGTTGGATCAAAAAATGAAAACATTCGTAACATTCCAGTGTTGTTCTCGGCTATTTCTAAATTTTCTAAATTGCATGATTGCTACCAAAGCAATGACTCAAGACAGTTTTGAAATGTCTCTAATGTTTTTGTATTTTAATCCAAACATTTTTAAAGAATTTAAAGTTATAGACAATTGTTTTTGTTAAAAAAAACAAAACCCAAAAATATTTACAACATATGAAAAAATATTATAATTCAACACACACATTAAACGTTCAAAATTACTGTTCTGTGGAGGTGTGGGGTCTGAACAAAGCCCCCCTTGGTATTATTTCCTCAGTATTAGAGGAAGACGCAATCGCTGACAGCAGAGATTCTTTCAGTTCTTAGAGATAATTAGATGTGAAGTAACCTAACACAGCTGTTGACCCCCATGTGCTAAGTGCCAGGTCCTTGTAGAATGTCCCCGAAACCCTTTGGTGGAAATCAGGATGAACTCTGCCAGACCCCTCACCTTCAGTAGGATGTGTCCACACCCCCTTCAACACTTCTGGGTGACATTTTCTTGTGGACAGAGATTCAGTGGCTAAAAATGACAATTCTAAAATCAAGCAGCTGGTTCAGCTGCAGTTTTCAGTAAAATCAACATGTGAGATGCTGCAGTCAACATTTAGTTTAAATTACCAGTTCTGTTATGGTGCTCACATTCATTTCTTTTACCTGGATTTTGGCAATCCTATCCAAAACATTTAAAATCAAAATTTAAAAATTTCATATACAACTGCACGTTTTAACTTTCAAACCCCAGTTCAAGGTAACGTCAGCAGAGCGCAATGAACACTAAGGGAACAAAAAGGAGTTACTAACACGTAAAACATATATTACTGCGCAAAAGTCTTAGGCACCTGTGGGAAAAATGCTATAAAGTGAGGACGGTTCCAAAAATAATGCCATGAATACTTATTAATCAATAAACCTTCTAAAAAGTGCATTAAACAAAGAAACCTCAATCAAATCAATATTTCGTGTGACCACCCTTTGCCTTTAAAACAGTACCAATTCTCTTATGCAAACCTGCAGTTTAAGGTAGAGGTTGGTAGGTTCTTCCAAACATTTTGAGGAACTGGCCACGATTATTTTGCAGACTTTGACTGTCTCTGCATGTCCTCCCAGACTGACTTGATCATGTTGAGCTCAGGGCTCTGTGGGGATCATACCATCTGTTGCAGGATTCCTTCTTTTTGCTCAAGATAGTTGTGTATGACTGAGATTGGGTGTTTGAGGTCATTCTCAGGCTGCAGAATGAATTTGGGACCAACCAGAACCCTCCTTGATGGTAGATAAGAATCTACCTGTACTTCTCAACACAAATTGAAGTTGCATGCCTAAGACTTTTGCACAGTACTGTACATGTTGGGAAGAATAAAGGAAGACACCCTGCATGCTATGTAAAGAACGACTGAAGGCTCAGTATGCTGAACAAAGGATGCTAACAAGGACTGGATATGTAATAAACGTAATCCACAATATGATTAATGGCTTGTTTGTTTTAAGAATTGTGTGAATATAATGAAATGCTGGGATTCCTCCAGGCTTATAATAACAAGTTCCTCCACTGTGACTTTACGATGCCATTCATTCTAATAGTTCCTTCCCAGTCATCTGCATATCTTATCTTATCTTGTCTGTATATGTCAGACACAGAGGCGGAGTGCTGTGAAAAAGTATTGGCCTCATCCTGATCTCCGCAATAAATGGCATCTTTGTTACACCAAATGGTTTCAGATGTATATACAAAATGTAACAGACAAAAAAGGAACCTGAGTAAACACATAGCAGTTTTTCAGTCATTACTTCATTTATTTAACAAACAAATTTATCCAACCTATGTGGAAAAAGTAACAGCCCACATATTTTCTCAGTCCATCTATTGACAAAAGCAAATGCAGCCATTCTTTAACAAAATATTACTATTGTGCTCGCAAATTATTCACAAAATGGATGAAACTAGGATCAGTTTCATGTCTCTAATGTTTAGCACTTTTTTTCAATTGTACCATCTTTATATGCTGGAATAATTTCCGGGTACTCTGCATGCCCACTGTATAGGCTTTATAAAACACATTTTTTACATTCGCATTCAAGGACACTGGAATAATCGCAGCACACTCTTTTAAGATACTAAAAAAGTAGCACATTTCAGTCACCCTCACTGTGCTGTTAGTAGAACAATTTATTTTGAGTTATTCACTCGCTATGAATAACTGTGGTCTGGAGCCTGTCAAAGCACAAGACGAGAGGCAGACACATGTGCAATATAGTTGGCAAATCAGACACATATGTACTGGAAACATATCTCTATACAGTGAGAGAAAACCAGAGCACCGGGAGGAAACCCATGTCACACAGGGAGAACAGACCAGAGACCAAACAGGGGCCCGATCTTGGTAACTTTTTCTTAAACAATTATTCATAAAGCTTCCCCTGATGCTCCTGCCTGCACATGTGCACCCATTTGCTCTTTCTAGTGAGCTCATTGATATTATTTTAATGAAATGGTTGGACACAAAAAATAGTTTACATGCTAGTGTCTGTGTTTTCCCCAAAGCTCACAGTGCATGTACATTTTTCTCTGCAGATGCATAGTGACAGAGGGAGATGGACTGGTTGGCAGCAGAAAGGTGACTGGGCACAAGCTCCCCTTCTGGGGGTCAGACACTGTCTCACTAGCTGCTCTTCCCCATTTGTTTTCAGTGCCCATTTCTGTCAAGAATTTTATATCTGCTGGGATGCACAAAACCCTTTGCCAAGGTGCATGTGTTTATAAGCAAACAGGTAACGCCGACTAGCAGAGAACAACTAAAACGTTATGTGTATAAGTGTGCATGTGCAGTTTGGACAGTTTCATTCACAGGAGTCACAGGGTCCTGGTTGAAACAGTGCCACGAACTGACTGCATTTGTACGGTGAAAAAAATCCATACTGTATATGGCAGACAAATACAGTTAAGATAAAACATATTGATTATAAAGGGAACTTTAACACAGCTGTACATCTATAAGAACGTGCTTGGGGTATTTACTTGGGGATTACCTTTTTACTATGAAATTTACAGCTTCAGAGAGTTCAGCTTTTACTACCATTTCCTTATTCATCTCTTCTTCTTCTTCTTCTTATTATTATTATTATTATTATTATATAATCTATTGTTATGATTACTATTGCTATTGTTGTTAAACTTGTAATGTATTATTTTAACAAATGACCAATTTATATTGGGTTTTTAAGAGACAGGCAATTTTTTGGTACTGAGCCCTAGGCTCTCTATATTAAAACAAGGGCAGACAACAGGACTGTAATTGTCAGACATCCCTGGTCTGCCTCAGATAGAGACACTCTGGTTTGGGTTTTGGTCACGTTTCTGTGCTTCTTTTTTGTCAGGTGCTGAGGGCCAGCAGTAGGAGGTGGGGAGAATTGGGGGTTGGGGAGGGCTGGCTTGCTGTGGTGAACTCTGGAGGCTCAAAGGACTTGAAATTAGACCTAAGTGTAGCTGATTTGTATTACTATTTCCCTCCCTTTTTGTGAACTTTCTGTACAGATTTATACTGTATAGTTGTTATGCTGTAAAATGGGTTTAAGAGGGAATAATGTCAGTTCTGATTCCGGAGTAATAACTGTGTTTAGGGTTCTAACTAGCAATACATGAGCAAGAAATGCACTGGCTGTGAGTGAACTGCAGCTTTCAGGTCCAGCCACACATTCTCATTGGACTGAGGTCCTCATTTTAATATGGAAACTCGAGGGCACTTATTTTGTTTGCTTTTGAACCATGCCTGTGGAGTTCTGCCTTTGTGCTTGGGGTCGTTATCCTGCTGGAAAATAAATCTTCGCTCAAGATGGCACTTTTCCTGCAGACTACAGCACATTTCCCTTCAGGATTCCCATGGAAGTTGTTGCATTCATTTTCTCTCTAGCCTAGCGAGCTGTCCAGCTCCGACTGCCAAGAAACATCTCCATAGCTTGATGCCGCCACCACCGTGCTTTACATTAAGGATGGCATGTTACTGGTGATGGGCAGTGTTAGCTTTACAGCAAATTTTAGCAATCAGTTTCACAGCCAAAAAGCTCAATCTAGTCTCATCAGACCATCAAACTCCCACCCCCCGACTTTTGTTTCAGGCTCTCCCACATGCCATCTGGCAAACATTAGCTGAGATGTCACATGAGACCTTTTCAAAAATGACTTCCTTTATACCACAAACAAGGTGTAATGAACAAGGTGTCCCAAATGAGTTCTGTCACAATGCAATCTTAATACGGTTTAAATAGTAAAGTTCACTCAAGTGTACACTGCTGCTTTGAAGCAAACCTATCTATACAGCCAGCTAACATGAACAGCTACTGGAAGCTACACATTTTAATTATTAACTTTCCATTATATATGGAATAACTACATCACGTAACTCCTTGAGTGTCGGTTAGGTAGGAGTTGATGAAAAGCTGTGTCAGGCCCCTTTGTACTGTTATTCAGCCATCTAGTCTCTGACAGGTTGGGGACAACCTGACGACCAAAGGACATACAGGTATTTGTAATACTCACCATTAACTAGGAGCAAATGCCGCAGTTTGAACGTTCCTGTACAACAATAGGGAGGGTGTCCAACCTTCAGTTCAGGCACAGCATTGCGGCTAAGCTGCGCAGCTCTCATTTCAATAGGTGCCATTTTTCTGTCATGTCTTGTCAACCTGAAAAGCAGCTGTTTCTTCCAACCTGAAAAGCAGCTGTTTCGTCCCACTTACACGAAGGGTCCAAAAAACCCAGAACAAAAGAATGAGAACAGGGGTTATAGTGTTAAACTGGTTCTCTCTCTCCCTGTCCCCCGCAGTGGAGATGAACAACTGTCATGTTAAATGGACGCTTGAAGGCCACACTTTCTTTCTTCCCTCAGGCTATGGACATCCTCTTGCTGACCTGATGTCAGGCACATTTTAGCAGCAAGGACCAGAGACACTGGCAGATCAAACTGTCAACACTGTGGTTTGCTAAAATGTATACCAAACACAAAGGACAAAGCACATATTTTTTCTAAGGTTATCTGATTGTCTATTGATTTGGCCATGTTGTACTTCAACAGGTGTCTGTTTTCAGGTAATAAACACTGCTGTATTGTTTCATACGACAAGACACCCCATCCCCACATCTGAATATCTCATTTGCTGCAAATTCTCCTTCCCATGACCTTCTTTCCAAATACACCAGTCCCACACATAAGTGGGTCCTGTGCAATGAAAAAAAACGCAATAGCGCCCTGTATAAATATGTATGCCAATGTCTCATACGACAGAATATCGATTGAACACAATGGTTTTTACCAGTTACATGGTCAATCTGCAGGCTGAGAGCTACCACTGCTACCCTATATATTACTTGTGAATTATGGAACATAAGGCTGATTAGATCGTAATGTTTGTCCTGAAAGGTAGTCCCAGGCTTTTTGTTTTTATAGCAGAAACTGATATAGTTGATTGTAGCATAATCTCTAGGATAACATCGCCCTAAGCATCTTTTTATGACTCTATAAAGACTAAACACTGTTTTATTGTCTTTAGAACTGTGTATAATGGATACTGTGGTACTCTTTTGTTAGAGTTTTAGTAAACTATAAACGGCTACAGTGTGGAAATCCTTTGTTTGTATTTAAATGTATTTTACACATTTGACGCAGTACCTTGGTCGGTCATCTCTGAGAATCCCATATTTGTGTTCTACACAGAAAAATGGCTGAGATGGAGAACTTTTTTGATGAATATACTTATCATATTGGATTTCATGAGATGTGTTTAGTTTGCCATCTTACATTGATTCCAAACATGCAAAATTAATTTCACATTTGTGTTGCTCATCTTCAGCACACTTATCTATTCTTGAAACGTTAACATCCACCTTCCAACGACTCTTTCATGTCTTTGAAAAAAAGAAAAGAGAATGTATGTTACCATGAAAACAATTCAATCCCTACCCCATTTGCACATTAATATCATTAAAGCCTTTTTATTATCATTTTTTTTAAACAGGATATTTTTAAAAAGTAGCCACACATCCCCCTGCTCAGGGTGCCAGTTTACAATTTGCTTCTAAAGGCAGAAAAACCGGCCCCAAACCTAGCAAAATTGTGGCCGGAGGGGGCAACTGGAGTGCTGCAGGACTGTTTTGGGGGTACAGACTAGAACATGTTCAAAACTGCTGCTACTTATAAAAACCACTTGGACTAAATACACATCGTCTGTCACTGGCTACATTGCCAAGTGTGGTTGATGTTGTGACCACCAACTCTGTCACCATCCAACCAAATCAGAAGCCTTGGCTTAACTCAGAGGTCCGTGAGCTGCTGAAAGCCCGCAAAGCTGCATTTAAATCCGGTGACGGAGAGGCACTGAAAGCCATAGCCACTCTCGCCAGCAGCTCACACATTGACCAAACAAAAGCAGACATTTAATAAAAAAATTTTATAACTTGGCAAAGCTTATGTCCTCCCAATTAGATAGACTTCTTAGTCACAAATATAATCTGAAATAAACATAAATCTTATCATGCATTTGCAACAAAACCCTTTGGATGTGTGATGGCAAGAAATGCTAATTATATAATGTCGACATTGTCAGTCGTGTTTAAAGGGTTACTCCACTACAAACTAACATTATTCCTGGCCAGTGTGAAAGCCTGGTATTTTTCCTTTAAAAATACACACAAGGTTAACATGCTTATTATGTTATTTAAGGAAATTTTGGGTGATAAAGAGGTGGTAAATGAACAGAATGCAGAGGTTATTAAAAGAACAATGAAATTTTCTTACTTCAGGAGTTTATTTTTCATTTTAAATAGTTGCATGTGTATACTAATACCATTTATGTGCCGTTCTGCTAAAACTAACTGTACTTCTGCAGAATATAAATTGGAATTGTGTGTGGACGTGCCATTAAGCAGCCGAGACATATGCAAACCACCAGAGGCAATCAGGGGTCAAAAGTGGCCATCATTGCCTTGTTCTGCATGTTTGAGAACATGCAAACACCACACACCCTGAGCAGGACCCAAACTCCACACTAGCGGTGCCACCACGTCCCTGTAAAACAAATGTGGGCTTCAACAGTGCATTACTGACCGAGAGTGATGGTGATGATAGATGGTAACCAACTTTCGAATATTCAAAAAAACAGAGTAAAAGAAAGACCAGCAACCAAACCTGTACCAAAAATGTCATTGTTAATAAGCGAAAAAATGTCTTTAAGCTCTGTTGTAATGACTTTGGATCTTTAGACAAACATATCCTTACTTCACACTGAACCAGCTATGGCTAGTTTACATATGTGTACTTTATGGCAGTCGCGGAGTGGAAATAGGAAAAGAACAGAGCCATTGACCAAAAATCATGACCTGCTCTCAGTGTATTATGGGGCCAGTTTTACACGCAGTTCTTTAAATATAAATGACTTACAGAATAATGTGTGAACATATGAGATAAACGTTTTTAGCTTCACGTTGCACTCTTCCGTGCCAAACAGTAACGCTACATGTACTTTTGATTCCACCAATGGCAAAAGCAGCATGTGCTATACATTTGACCGACTAAAAGCTTAACTTTTGTTTTTATATAAGAATATTTATGCGGCTGTTCTTGATGATGATGATGGATCGATCTCCTATTCAGCTAAGCCATACTGTGGCAATATCCATCATTTGGTCAAACAATAAGACCGTACTGCACAATTATTGCAGACTAAATCACTGAATAATGCTTGTATAAACACAGAACAAAACAGCTCTCCCTAAAAGTGTAAAAACAAACTTTCCTTTGTGCATTTTTATTGAGATTGGTATAAACTATTAATAACACAGGGATATGCATGATTGATAGCTGGAAATGCAGTGGCTGTCAGATCCTGGTTTCTGGTCCTCTTATTTCTAAAAACAAAATATTACATTAAAATATTAAAGGCAGATGGTGCAATGAATTTAACGCCCTAGTCAGAAAGATAACTTGTAAAAATATATTCATATTTATACTTCTCAGCCTTGAAATGAGCAGAACGAAGGTGGAAAAAGACGGGTATAATCCAGAAGTATGAGATGAGTCGATAAGTAACCACCCAGCGCAGTTCTGTAATATTGCTTGAGCAGCTTGGGATTAATTTGTTATACAGTTAGAGAAGTCACTTCAGTTCAATCTCGTGTTCCGTCGCTAATTAATTCTCTGTTTTGGCTCACAGAGGCAAGAACTAGTCAATTTTGTTTAATTTCAAGAGGCATTGTTGGGCTTTTGCTGATCTTTTTACTGACATGCCCTGCACGTCACAGTGCCAACATTTCTGTATTTTTAACAGTGTTATATCGGGATGACATTTTCCACGCAAAATTAGTGTGAAAAAGACACTGAGACTGAAATTGTCTGTTTCTAGCATTTATCTCTTATACCTCATAATCTAAGTAAAGTTTCCTTCTGGCCTCTTGGGAATATATATCGCAATTTTGCATTTCATTGCAAATAATCTTGCCCAAATGTTCAGACATGTTCAAAGCAAACGCCATTGTCTTTCTTTTTGATCTTTGAAATATTTCAGTTTAAGAGATACCGGTTTTCACAAAAGAAATGTTTTTACAAGTTGCGCGTCAAAAAAAAGAGCAACTATAGAAGACATGCATTCTAATTAAAATCAACGTCTTTGTATGGCAGTATGATGGCGCCGGGAGTAGCACTGGTGCTTCTCAGCATGTAGGATCTTTGGACATTGGCTTGAATCTGGAGCAGTCTGTGTTGAGTTTGCATGCTCTACTTGCATTGCGCGGGTTTCCACTGGGTCTTCTGGTTTTTCTCACAAGATGCAAAGATGTGTTTCAGGTTAATTGTTCTCTTTGAATTCCCCATAGTAGGTGTCCGTGTATGCAGTATCTACCTGTGGCTACCCAGCAAGGGACTGAGGTCTCCTCCCGGGTTTTCCCTACTGGGGATTGGATCCTGTGCTTCCAGGATAGGCTTCAGACCACTCTAACCCTGACATGAACAAGTGAATAAGGAAGATGAGTGGGTGAGTAGTCAGTTTTATGATGTTAGTATTATGAAAAATTAATTGTCTGGTGACCCAACTGCACCTGGTCAAACAACGAACTACATGAACCAGACACGGTCAAGTAGGATTCTTCTGGCATTAATTCCGGTATTCATTAACATTGCACTCTCTGTCAGCAATAATTTCAGGTCCGTAAAATATTATTTACTGTTTTGTATGTAAAAATGGAGGAAAGCATGCAAGCAGCATGGGGTGACTGCTGCTGCACTTGTCTGATAGACTGGGGCAGACCCTCTCTGACAGACAAGTGGACTTATTGAGCGGTCAAAGACCTGACAGAATGTAATTTACTCCAATGTCTTGTGTTCAGTTTAAGGTTATGACAAGAAAAATGGTCCAACCCAACAGCCCTTCCACCCTGTACAAAAGTCATTCCCACTACCTGTAAGGCTGTTTTTTTTTTTTTTTCCATTTTATGTTGCAACCACAGCTGACTGCCAGGATTTTCACAGGTTGCATTCTGTTCACACATTTTCCAATACTATAAAATGTAATTATTTTAGGTAAACACAATGTTGCAGAGAAAAGGATGAGAAACAATTATATGTGTTACACTTTTTTTTCCACAAATCCACTATCCTCTACTATCAGTGTGATTCAAATTGACTTTCTCATATACAAAACAATGTGCAGATGTGGAAATGTCCCTGTTCTCAATATACGTATTTTAGATTCATTTTTTGATTAAAAGTTTTGCTGAAAATAAATTATTATAAATAATAATAATTATCATTATTTATAATGATAGAACCATAGTTTTGCACTGCAAGACAACATTTAAAGTGCTTAAAAATGCTTGTTTCCAAGTCCCCTGATTCTCACAGAACATCTTGGTATTAAAGTTGTTTGTCTTCTCACATTACTGTGAGTTTTGGTTCTGAAGACAAGAGAGACTAAAGGTAGAAAACTTCCACTCACTTTCATTAGCTGCTTGTAGGGAGGAAATGGAGGAAAACACAGGGAGAACCTCACACAGACTGACCTGCATTCAAAGCAACACGCAGACAGCCAGAGGTAGCAGTGCTGCCTGATTTACTGCCATGCTGTCTGTAAAGAAATTTTGGGAAGAAACAGTGACCTGTCCTGACCCATTTCCCAGTTGCCTGAAGTCTGATTCCTGAGGAAGTTTCCACAGAGAATCCATTTCTGCTTAAACTGCCTCATTTTTCTACAAAGGACTGGAGTTCACACACACACACACACACACACACACACAGAAATACATATTTATATTTTCGTGCCTCTGTACTGTCCTTCAGTTCTGCCTCNAGCCAGAGGTAGCAGTGCTGCCTGATTTACTGCCATGCTGTCTGTAAAGAAATTTTGGGAAGAAACAGTGACCTGTCCTGACCCATTTCCCAGTTGCCTGAAGTCTGATTCCTGAGGAAGTTTCCACAGAGAATCCATTTCTGCTTAAACTGCCTCATTTTTCTACAAAGGACTGGAGTTCACACACACACACACACACACAGAAATACATATTTATATTTTCGTGCCTCTGTACTGTCCTTCAGTTCTGCCTCTATATATATAGTATATAATTCCTTTGCTCCCCAGTTTTTCCCTGTAAGTAACTTTATATATATTTATCGTAAGTAACGTTTATATATATATATATATATATATATATATATAAATTAAAAGGCACATACATTAGTTTTCCATGCAAGCTTGCGGCTATCCAACGTCGTTTGGTTTTTTCCCTTAAAATTAAATAATCAAAACACTTTGTCCTGCAATTAAAAAGAAACTAAACACCATTTAAAGCTGGCTGAGCTTTTTTTTAAAAAAAAAAAAAAAAGCAAAACTATTATTATTTCCTCAGAACTGGAAGACCAGTATTGTCTTAGCAATTTCCATCGAAATGTAGGCTTGGACAAACAATGTGCGCAAGAAGACGTCTTTACAAGCTGTGAAGTTTTTTTTTTTTTTTTTCCTGTTCCCCATCTTTCCTGCTGAAACTTGACGACACAATGGAGATGTCTTCCACAAGTCATAACGAAAGACTGATACTGGAGTCGGAGTGGGATGATAGTGCCTCATCTTTATCCAGAACACACTCATGTGTTTATTCCGCTCCTCTTGCTCCGTGTGATCAGGCATCTTTAGGGATGTAATTATTTCTGATTGTTCCTGTTCTGCCAGCCAGTGAACATATTGTTGAAGCAAATAGTTCAAAAGCCAGTGCATTTGGCTTGCAGCTATGGCTGCAGTTAAGGCAAAAGCACGCGCCTCTAATCAACCTTCATGTTCTTGCGTTCTACTAGTAAAGAGGAACTCTAGCTTGTCTTTTTTAATGTTTTTGATATTAAAGGGGTGTACACATTTCTCCGTGTTTGTAGCAGTGTAGGCTGGTAGGCAATAAAACCAGATCTTTCAAAGCGTCATTCCTTTTTTCTTTTTTTGTCCCTTTCCTCACCACGTATCCTTGGCAAGCGCTGCACAGAGGAGGCACAGTGGTAATTGTCCTTTAATAAACTGCACTTGTAATCTGGAGCACAGTAAAGGGGACACCATGCATCATTTAATCACAGTTTACCACCTGAATGCAGCACTATTTATTTTACAGCAGACCTGTCCTATAAAGTCGCCTGCAACAAATAGTCCCCAGAGATGCTGCTCACACCCGGGGAGCACAGTGCTGCCATACATAGAGTACATAGAACTATGGTCTTCAGTGGATGTGCTGCACCAGACCTTTTAAATGCAAATATTTAACGCGAGACTAAATGCGCTACTCCCACACTGCGTGGAAGGCTGTAACAGGGGAAGACCGTAAGAGGACATGCCCACAATTTTTTGGTGACGTTTAAATCCAACCTGCAGCAAAACAAGTTTTGACTTCAGTCAAATTGGGTAGAGTAGTGACGCAATTACCTCAAAGGCACTTATGAAGGATCAGTACCATAGGTGTGCTGAAACCTTCATGCAGGTTCCAGCCATCTCATTTTAACTCTTCTAAGTCTGCCCATATATCATCGTGACACTGTCGTCTTGGTGTCATTTACATACGTATGTTTGTAATTATGGAAGGCAGAACAGAGTAATTGTGAGGTTCTTCTGTGCTGAAGTAAACACTGTCAAAAGTTGTTGCATAGAAATTTGGCAAACACCTTGATCTTGTGAAGAAAATTGTTTACATACATTGATGATGATATATTAGTTGTCTCAGAGTTTACTTTGTATTACTCGTTGACGCTACCCTGCAGGATACAGTACACATTCTAGAAGCTAAAACACAATATGAAAATTAGTAAAAAAGTTTGTAAACTAATGACAATCTATTAATTTTCTATAAATATCTATCTATCCATTCTTTTTGACTGCTTGTCCTGCTCAGGCTCATGCAGTCTGCAGCCTGCCCTGGAAGCACTGGACACTAGGCTTAGGAGACTATACCCTGTACAGGACACCAGTTCATCACAGGATAATCACACAGAGTCACCAGCTAAACTCAAACATGTCTCTGGACTGTGGGACAAAACTTATAGAGCACCGAAATTTTCACACTGTGACAGAGCTGGACTCAAACCCGACACCTAGACAGCCCAAGTGGTGCAACACAACAGTGCGCCTAATTGCGGCACCGTGCAATTTGATTTTAACAGTCATGATTTGTCGGACAGGTTTAAGCAGAATCTAGTTTGTATTTTTTACTCATTTGGAGCTAATAATGGAAGAAAACAGCACTACTTTGAAGCATCACCATATCCATGGAGGACAAGGAATCCTATTGCAAAGTCCTCTATTTTTCATGCAGGTGGTAATATTTCATTGCAGTAGGTTAAAAGGTAATGCTAAATAATATTTACGTTACAAAGTTAATCTGATGTTACATTTGGATGGCAATAAAATTAAAGACACGTTCATTTTTGGCATTTTACAGTTTCACAGTCAGCACTTTTTTCAGTTATGAACACTGGATACGATTGCTTTTGTATGTGGGAAAGAGAATCAATTTATAATGTACTTGAATTTATACAAGGCTGTGTACAGGAGCAGTCATAAATTAGAAAAAAGAGATAACTTTCACACAGGAATAATATGCTCAGAGTAAATGGGAGTGAAGCAATAGAAGCCCTAAAACAATAAAACCGATATTGAGAGAAGATTGCTGCAGCTGTAAAGATGTTGAGGTCTCCCGCTTTATAGCAAATGCCACTGGGCGACCGACACAATACCAAGGAGCGTTACCGCACAGAGCAAATATCGGAATAGTTATGCTGATGAATATTAAAACAATGTAAAACATATTACTAATGCGTTTCACTGAAAGCCTTTTAAAGCTACAAATTGCTGGCTAAGCCTGCTGAACAAATCGGAACTGTGTGATGCTGATGGTATGAAGCTACAACAAGGAGTGATATATAAAGATTTATGTTTTAATCTATCGTTTTTTTTGCCCTTATCAAAGAGAAGCTGGCGTTGTGAAGTAGAGTATGGGTCTTCAGAAATATACTACTAGATTTATGCGACTATACGTAAATTAAACAGCTATCGGCACAGGCTACCATTGATATAGAGATTGTATGTTTCGGCTTGGCTCTACTGAACCAGTGCCACCGGACATATTACCTTCTGAATGCATTTGTAGATGTGTCCCATTGCTGGCGTCTTATTATTTGCATAGAGCAGCACTTTCTGTCATTCGGAGCACTGCCTTTCAGTTGGATGCAACTGTAATTTTCATTTTCTGTTTGTGAGAATTGCTACAGAGACTTTTTGACAGCTGGCCCTTTGCACATCTCTGCTAGCATCAGCCTGGATTCCAGTGTGAAACCCTTTTCTGACCATGGTGCCTTTCTAACCAGGTCTGTCTAATTCACCAGTGGTCCATAAAATGGTATTCAAAAATTGGAGCTGATAAAAGACTGAAACAACCTGAGTAATTTACATTTCCATTTCATTCATTTTTGTTCCTGATCTCTCGGTGAAATCATTTTGGGAAACATGCTGTACATTTTTTTAGCGGTATCAAATGAGAAGTGATGGTCGTACTTTCAATGCAATATGGGGGCTCCTCCAGCAGACTACCTGTCAGCTTAAGTGCATGGCTTAGACAGCATATGTCATGTTACAGGTGTTTCATAGTCTGCTAATTCTGTTCCATTTGAGATAAACGACTGTTGTTAACCGAGAAATAAATCAGAATGCAGCGCACTATAATCTACTGTTACAAGACAAATGCAAACAACCCTCAGATGACACAACTGAAAGTTGCTTTATATTAGTGGGAGCACATTTTAGAATGAGTCAGTCCTTCGCTTATCACTTCTAGTTTTCACACAGTTCCCCTTTCTGGCCGTCTCTGCATGACAGTGACACGCACATTGTCCTTTGACGTGCAGTGCTCCTTTGACTTCACTTTTGGAAAACTGTGCTGCATCATTTATATATATATCAGTCATCAGAGGCTCAAATGCCCTGTCACTTTGTCCTGGGACCAAGATAGGACAGTTTCTATTCTGTGTCCCCTCAAAATCAGTGGTACAGCGGAGCTTCAGTGGTGAAATAGTCACTGGCTAAAACTATTTTATCTGTGCATAGAGGTGAAAAAACCTCTGTACGGGCAAATTGTCAATGTAAGTAAATTTTTGCGTGGTCTTTGTTATACTCAAAATATAACACTATTTTAAAATAGTATTTATAGTATTAGTATAGTATTTATTTTTAGTAAATATAGTATTAAACATATTTAACGTTTCCGCATAACTGAGGGCAGTATGATCCTTTCATTGGAAAGACTATAAGATATATGGACTGTTTTCATCTAAAAGACTGACCATTACTAGCACATGGTGTTTGATGGGAGCAGCATTGGAACACAGTCTCAGCAGCTACAGCTATCGCTGGTAACATGGCTGGGCTCAAGGTGGTGGCAGAGTTCATTATGATGAGGACAGTGCATAGCAGAACCTGTCAGCAAGGAAGGGCGGTCGTAGCAATTGTTAAAGATGAAAGCGCAGTATTAGCACTCACTGCCCGTTCAGGGTAATGATTGATGGTGTGAGATTAGCAGATGATGGTTGACTTAGATTCCCATCCACTATTATGGCAAAATCACATCTCTGAGGCCAAACATTGCACTGCTGTCAGAAAGCTCAAAACGTCATCTTGTTGGAATTTACAGTACCTTGGGAAAGGTAATGAAGTAAAGATTGCAAAGTACAAGAACCTGGGGTAGCACTGCTCCTCAAAAGGCTGCAGGGCAGGGTGCGAGCCGACTGAAGGGCCCTCAGCATGTTGGATACTACAGATATGATAGAGATAGAGGGTGAAGACTATGAGAGATGTTACTAAGGTTGCAGAAAAGGAATGTAGAGAACTGTGGATGAGACCTAATGAGCACTGGGTTTAGACAAACACTACCGCGATTGGTGACCAGCCTTGGTCGGGTTGCCTGGGCTAGGGGCTCTGATGCTGAAAGATGCAAAACACCTAATCACGTCCAGGTAACATCACTAATGACCCATTCAGGGGCAACACAAGATGTGGTATAAATGCGCACATAATAAGCCTTTTAATATAATTACTTTGCAATCCAATGACAAATATTGAAAAAACTATTTATGTATTAAAATCTTTTTCCAGGCACTGGGGGATTCAATCACAGAAATTATCATGTAATATTACGTGAAAGGTCATTTTCATGTATTCATTTTGCAGCTGAATTTTTCTCCAAGGGGAGGTGTAATGATTACATGATTACTGTATAGTATTTAGCTGACACCCTTTTTCCACAGGCTCTTCGTACACTAAACCCCCTAAAATAATTTACTCTTTTACACAGTTCAACAGATGCACATATATTATGGTCAAACTAGAGTCACCAATCAGCCTGAGAGACATTTGGAACATGGGAGGAAAGCAGAGCACCTCCGCAAACCCACACGAAGAACGTGACANCCCTTTTTCCACAGGCTCTTCGTACACTAAACCCCCTAAAATAATTTACTCTTTTACACAGTTCAACAGATGCACATATATTATGGTCAAACTAGAGTCACCAATCAGCCTGAGAGACATTTGGAACATGGGAGCACCTCCGCAAACCCACACGAAGAACGTCAAATAGCCTGCCAAATAGCCTGAGTGGAGCTTGAACCTATCTCCAGACACACAGCCGAGCCATTGTGAGGCACAATAATATGCATCACCGTTATTCCAATTTTTGGTTTTATTTTAAAAAAAATTAAACAAAATTACGGCACAGCTTTAAAAGCAAAGGGGAACAGAAGTACCGTTGCCTTCGTCTGTGCATGTTTTGAGGGCCATAAACACGGGGAGAACATTCAAACTCCCCACATCCCTTCACCAGGCAAGCAGGCCAGGAGCTGTGAGGCGCTGACAACCCATTTCACTGTAGCCCTCAAATATTGTACTACTTACATTCAACATTACATCATGACTATGGTTTTGTGATGCCTCAAAACTAAATTTTTTGTATTGCCATTGCAGTCATGCTGAATAATATATAATCTGAAGGTGATGGTGGCAACAAAATCATAAATTGTACAGCTCTTGAATCAGACACCTTTTAGCCCAAAAATATAAAGTGTTAAGAACTCGGCATAGCCAACGCAACAGGTGTGTTTCAGCAGGTGCGGTATGAGGTATGTCAGCACTGCAGTTTCAGTGCAGAAGCAAGATGAAGCAAAAGGTATACAGGTGAGCTGGGATATACTACACTTTATGACAAACAGAGAAACAAAGGCTGATAAACTGCAGTCACAAAGCCTTGGGTTAATGCCTCTGCAAAACTAGAAAACTGCATATGTACTGACTGAACAGCTACGATATTTATGTGCCCAGCTCTTTGTTTTACTGTTAAGTTCATAGACTAAAGGTTTCTCTTAAGAACTATTTTAAACTGAGTAATGTTTTTTTTTAGCATTTTAACAAATCATAATAGAATGGATTGTAAATATACAAGTAAAAGCAAAATGCAAAATACTGCATTCTTTTTAAGTTTCTATATCCATCATTGCCATTAACTGCTTATCCTGAGGTGCAGGGGTTGCTAGGCTAGGACACCAGTCCTAGCTGAGATGCCAGTCCATCGCAGCGCCATTTTCAGAATGAAGACTGAACATTATGTTTAAATTGGCTTTCCAGTGTGCTTATTCAGAACCATTCATTTTTTTGTGGTTAACTCAGATCCTTATTCATTCCCAAATATACCAGTGGCATATATGCAGGCAAAAAGGGACACATCATTACCTCGCATCAGTCCTGGGAATAACTTAGTATTAATCCATCTATTTCCCCTTTGTGAAGAAAATCATCCTACATACGCTTTGCACAACTGCCTTTACATGAATGGCAGCATCTGCGCTGTCAGAGCCATTGGTATCCGGCACAGCTTCACCAAGCAGTCTGTTCAGCCTCATTCTCTCCTCCACTGCGCTTCCTCCAAGTGTGGAAGCTGAATGTGTGGTGGGCAGGCCCAGAACGAGTGAGAAGCAGGTGTGGACCAAAGATTTGGGGTGGTGTGAGAGATAGAGGGAAAATGCTAATGAAATTTAATGAATTACAAACGTCACTCTTAGCAGGAAGGGACATGAAAAGTAAATGTTTGGTACTGATGTAGAGCCTGAATAAAAGAGCCAGGTGGTGCCCCTGGGGATCACGTTTCTCTCTCCTTAACCTATATGCTTATGTCTGCACCAATCCATCACATTTAGTAGACAAATGTTCACAAAGCACTGACTTTTTTTTGGTATACAACGTGTGCTTTTCCACAGAGAATGGAGAATTTGTACCAAGAATGGGGAACAGTCCACTCATAATGGAATGTAATTAATTCATAAATCCAATTTAATTAAAAGTACACAGAACCACCCACATGGTCTTCAAAGTCTGACAAATGAAACAACCAACAATATGGATGTGGCAAAGCTCATTTTGACAGCTATACTTCCATATCAATCCATCTGTTATCATTAAGCAGTTTACCCTGGTGAGGACCACTGCAGTCCGGACCCTATCTTGGAATCATCGCATGTTAGTGTATACGATAACATCCTGGATGGAACATTTCATTACTGGCTGATCACATATCCATACTGTGGTTAAGCTCAAATCCATGTCTGTGGACAATGGGGGAGGGGTGGGGGGCGGGAGGAGTCCATACAGACATCTGGAAATTATACAAACGCCACCTCGCCTGTGCTAGTCTTAATCCCATATCCGAACTGCGTAGGTGCTGTGAGATAGCAGTACTTCTCACTAAGCCACCATGGCATCTTATAGCAGCTTCTATTAAATATTAAATATGTTTTGGGCAGTGTAACATTTTTTTGTTACAAATATGCATGCAAACGTAGACTTTATCAACCTTTTAGGGTTTATCTTTAATTTTCCAAGTTCAAACAGAAACGGTCTATGAAACAGCACAAAAGACTACAGTCTTGTGATTACAATCAGACATTTTTGAATGGACCAACTTATAATGAGCAGTGTGTGGATTTTTTCAACCCTTCTCAGCTGAGCAAGGTTCGGCTGCCAGAGCATGCGATGTTCCTGAAGTTCTTGGACGTGTGTCATTGGTTTTCCACTGATGGATTGTATGGTTCATGTGAACATCACAGTCTTCTGTTACCCTTAAAATGGGGTATGATAGAAATTGCATTGTGAATCCACAAAGTGGCTTATTAGATGTGTTTGGGGAGGAAAGTACCACAAGGTTGAACCAGGGAAACCCCAACATATTTAAGAGTTTTAGCAAAGAAGCAGAAGACTGGATGTGAAAGCTACGCAGGATCAAAGGTATTGCTTTAGTGCATAGTGTGCATGAACTATGAAAATTAGGTTCAGGTGGACTGCTTGCTTTGCAGTTTAAATAAATAATGGTGAATGTGTAACTTATTTTAGACTTAAAGAGCAGGAAACTAATGAACAGCCCTCTCGTTAAAACCAAAAACACACGTCAGTTCTGCTCGACCAGAGCAATGAATTCCTTAAGAAAGAGGGCAATTCATCAGTGAAATTTTTTAATGTAGTTACAGCACCCACACACATAAATCACAGTTTCCAGCGTTGGCATGACTAATAAGCTTTCATGTATGAGAAAGAGAAATTGTAAAAAAATTTCGGAACCATTTTGTGAATCGAATTAAAGACACGGAAACATTTTCATAGCTGAAAGAAATAAATATGGTCACCAACGTTGTTAACTGAATAGTATAATGTAGGTTACAGCTGAATTGTGCTCTCTGCACTCTGATTTTTATCCCAAAAATGTGGAGATTTCCATGGAGTCAGTTTATTCTGCAATAAACTCAGCTGCATTTAATCAGTGTTAATGAATCACGAATCTTCATAGAAGAAAAAAATTCGGCAGATCACATTGTTATGCAGAATCACAAGTAATCAGATAAATGTGTTCAATAAAAATTCCTTTTTTCCATTATCATCTACAATATTACATAAACCATAAATTTTTTTTTACTATCCCACTGGATGCCAGACCTAGAATGTTAGGAAAATAAATGCAGGTGGTGTCATTAGAAAAGAAAACAAGATGCATGTGACTGTGAAAGCAGTCAAGAACAGGGATGTCGACCAAATTGTAAATTGCAAACTTTGTCTAAGGACTCAGCTCATGCTTTATCATGACAGGTGACTGGACCAACAGCATTCCTGGAGTTGCCACATCAAGCCAGTAGTTACGTGGTCAGAATGCGTAAAAGGAAAGAGATGCTGAGGATAAACCAAAAATTTCACATTTATTTAAAGTTTTACTACACCTGCTTAAAATACTAATAAATCAGTGATTGTGAACTGCAATGTGGAGATACATACAAATCAGATTCATTTTTAAATGCATAGTTTTGAAAAACAAGATTTGGATACTCTAAAGCTGCAAACACAGCTCAGACATTGCTGACATTTTCTAGAGAAACACACCTTGTTGGTTGAGCTCCCCTCAGAGCTAAAGCACATCAGTATCACTGCACTGCTTTTTTCTGCCAAAAAATGGGATGATATTTACCTTAACCTTATCAGTGATCGTGACATTTGAATTAAAGGTTAACATGTATCTATTTTTTTAACAAAAACTTTTTTGCTAATTTACTGAAATGGGCACACAGACATGCAGGTTTACCTGATTACATATTCTGCAAAAGGCCTCAGTCAAATATTAGAACATATCTATTTTCTTCTGCAGTTAGGGTGAGAAGCATTTGTAAGCCCTAGAAAAATATTCTTCTCTGAGTTCAGAACATCACGTACACATTATGATTACTTCTGACTGTGGCCACGTTGTTAAAGAAAAATATTTTCTTTAATGTTTACTAAGATTTGAACACAATCACGTAATAAGGTGCCGTGTTCATTTAGAAGAAAAACTAGACACGATCATTCCCTGTAACCCAAAGAAGCGCCATACGCTTTACCTCTGGCTACTTCATAGTATGGAGGTGCCTGGTTTAGGTGGTAGAATAACTCTCCCCTCAGAACTCCAGCATTCCTTTAAGCATTCAAGAACAAAAAAAAACATTTCAGAAGCATCTGCCAAAATAATAAATACAGATTTGTAAAAAATTTTTTATTGTGGAATAAAATTGACTTTGCAAGCTTGGAAAAACTGGTAACGCTTCCCTGCTAAACTTGGCTAAATTGCTTTTTTTGTATGTGATTTCCTTGTGAGTTGTTCAAAGTTTGAATCCTACCTCATTCCCTGTAGTTGAACTACAAACATGCAGTGCCACTTAATAGTTTTGTGCATTTTTTTGTTACAACCCTTTGGAATAATTTCTTGGCCAACTAGCAGGATTCCTTGTAGCAAGCAAGCCAGCAGTATTTTGCAAACTCACAGACTTCAAGGGCTAGAAGTCATCCCTGGATGCCTGAGTTGAGTTTTCTTTTGCTCTTTGTTTACCCAGCTCTCTCTCTGAGTCGTCTTTTTTTTGCACTCAAGTTCCACTGTTTTATTAGCATGTAATCCACGTTCTGCAATGATTTACTTGTTAATAAACTGCCACACTTGAGTCCACATAATCACCAGTCCCTGCCCACAACTCATTCTCTTTTCTTGTGACGAGGTAAATGCAAACATTCTATACTGCTAAGAGTATTACGCTTACTGTAACACTGAGCAGGCAAATAGTCCTTCAGCACCTTGGACAGCCCCCCCCCCACCCTACCCCATGGAAGACAGGCTCAGAATTAGAAGCTGTCTAATCAATTTGGACTGCACTTATCCCTTCAGAGGGTTTCAATAAAAAGACCATAAGGAAACAACTTGAGCCCTTGAGTTGAGGTATAGAACTGACACCGGTGTCAACAAAAAGATGAACCATCAGTTTACAGAACAAATCAGGATTGTCTGGAACTGTTTTGACAGGACTAAGGCCTGCACCACTTTTATGCAGTTTTGGTCATCCCCCTCACCCTGAGCTGGAACTGAGGCAAGATAGCCACAACTCACACATTGTTACATTGTTAGCCTCAAGATTTGCCATCCATGTGATGCAACAGTCAGCTGCAACCTATGAGTTTACTGGCAGTAGGGTGCACCAGAACAATGGTTAGTGACCTTGAAAAATGTTAAAGCAGTGTCTAGTGAAAAAACTGTTGTAGTAAGTCCAATACTAAACTAAAGGCCCCACTGAGCCAGTTCCCCTACTTTCCACACACTTCAAAGCACTCCCCACCACCTCCATCACGCGCACCAATGGATCTGCAGCACTGTCCTGTCACTCAATTCCTGGTGCAGCATCAAACTAGAGACTTCAAAGAGAGCCATATAAGTGGCCTGGACTGCCTGTAGACATCCTTTGGTGGCACTGTCAACTTATGCAGAATTATAGCCCACCGGGGGGGATCTGCGCTCCATGTTCTTGGGCCAAAATTGCAGTTCTGTTACTCATGTCCTTATAGTATACTGGGCTGAGCTTGCAAAGACCTAATTTAAGCCTATGAAACAGTTCTTATTGTGAGTCTCGCGCTGAAAAATTATTATTGTTGCCACTTGGGACNTACTCATGTCCTTATAGTATACTGGGCTGAGCTTGCAAAGACCTAATTTAAGCCTATGAAACAGTTCTTATTGTGAAACAGTCTCGCGCTGAAAAATTATTATTGTTGCCACTTGGGACCCCCCCCCCAACCATTGAGGCCAGCGCAGACCAATGTGATCTCAACAATCTATATTGTTTCATAATAGACGCTTACCTGCACGTCAACATCGCTTGACAGCTTCACACAGTGTTGTCCATAGTATGACCTTTATTAGCTATTACTAGTGGCACCATTTTCCATGTGTAGAAGCCCAGGAGAGGTGAGCAGCCATTGGCACTTGGACCCCCCCAAAGGTTTATTTTTCTTGCCTCCTGGTTTGCCTCCTTTTTGTTTTCCTCTCAGTTGCTGGTAGGCTTGCTGTTTTGCATGTATAGTACAGACACACACACACACACACACACACACACACACACACACACACACACACACACACATATATCTATAGAATAGTTTTTTCTCATTAACACTTAACATTCACTATATACTTGTGCTGCATTCCATTTTCCTCATCACTCTGAGTCACTGTGAGAAAAAGCGCTCTATAAAAATAAATTGAACTGAATCAAAAGCATCTGACATATATAACGCTTTATTGCTGGATCAAAGCAGGTAATTGGGGGAAATGCCAAGGCTTCACGAAATCCCAACCTCAGTAGTACCGATAACGTACCAATAAACATTTACATAACCTAATACACAATGTAAGTGTAGGTTTGTAGATAAAGGCAAAACATATAAGCAGGCTCTGAGGAAAAGCTAAAATGACTTTGGATGGGTTGTTGCTGGGGCTGGTCACATTGGTCATGCAAATGGGGATTAAAACAAAATGTGCATCAGGAGCTATTGTTCCACTCTAAACACAAGAAAACTACTAATACTTTTTGACAATATGTATTACGTGACCCTTATCTTACCTTTTCCTTGTGTGTATTTCTGCTCTGAGTTGGTATTCTAACATATCTCTGGAAATCATCACCCAGATTTTTGTGTCATTCCACTATTATGGTTAGAGCAGAATGATGGCTCCTCACATACATTTTTGTTCTGACACCGTTTGCATGGTGAACTTGGTTACTGGATGCTCTTTAAAACACTGAGGAGATATACAGTAAGTACAAAACCAAGCATGGTATATTTTTGTCATTTCAAATGATCCACTCTACAACCTCGAAGCTGAAAGCAAAAATAAAATGCCCCTATAGCTGACATCTAAAATGAAATTAATGCCCTCACAGGAAAGCCTCCTTGAAGACAGTTTGTTTTAGGTGCCTTCAAATTCACCAAAGGCAAATTTAGTGAAAACTTTGCTGCAAATAAAATTGCATAATTGCAGCTCTGCCCAGCAAAACCACGTTAAAGAAAAAATCTTGTACTGTTAATATTTCTGTTGCAAGTAAATACATATAAAGCAAGTGTGTGAAGTATGTAAAATATGCCACTGTGAAGTATGTAAACAACAAAATAAATTGTCAATGCATAATTTATTCCAAATCTCAGAACACAGCCCATTTTTAATGGTTTATAATAGTTTGTTTTAATATTATCCTGTGGTGGCATTTATTTAAGTAAACCTAAATTATATGATATAACTGAAAACTGCAATTAAACATACGTCTCACCTAAGTGCTTCAAAATAATACTTACTGTCTATCTGTGGCGCAATATCAGCTAAAGTCCTAGATTTTTGTTACAGCTACCTTGCAGGGTCACACAGGTGCTCAGAGTTACAAAATATGTTTATCACGTTTACAATGACGGTTCTCTCATTACGAAGCAGGAACTTACAGTTTTCAGTTAAATCAGTTTACTTTTTCTTGTTGATTGGTTGTTTCTGCTTGTGAACACACAACTAAGTATACTGTGACATACTGTAATACGATGCATTTTTTCATTAAAATGACCACTTGTGGATACAACATTTAGCATACGATGCCCATAGTTACAGAAATTAAGAAGTAAGAAGTTTGAGATTGTAAAAGAAAATTTATTTTTTCAAACACCCTTAATATTAAGGGAAAAATCAACAAAGCTAGTTTTCTCTCTTTGTCTTTCAATTTATTCTTGTTCATAACCTCATGCCTTGTATTAGGACGTTCATATGCAGCAGCTGCATCAGATACTTCCGAGCCTGAAAGGTAGTCGGGAGTCTTCAGGTTTCAGCTGCAGTTCATTTTCTCACATCGGTGTTAGATTTGAGCTATTGCCCTGTGAATCTTGAAGTATTCATCAC
Source organism: Arapaima gigas (assembly GCA_900497675.1). Classification (NCBI taxonomy): domain Eukaryota; kingdom Metazoa; phylum Chordata; class Actinopteri; order Osteoglossiformes; family Osteoglossidae; genus Arapaima; species Arapaima gigas. The sequence continues at coordinate 13,481 of UFQX01001430.1, read as the reverse complement.
CCTCACTTTTACTTACGTCTCAAATTTTCTCACTTAGGAAACAGTAGACAGTCGAAGCTTTAGAGGGGAGGATGCTGATAGTGATGGTGAGGAAAATTTCCGCAAGTTTAATCTCTGTACATTAATCTGGATTCATGTATTTCGTTTGTTTTGCAGAAATTCTGACTTCTGTGGTAAACATTTAACTGAATAAAAATTAAATAGTGCATGAGGAAGGACATCAAATTATACCGTTTCAGTCACAATTTAGCATGTTTGTGATTATGGTTTGCCAGTTTATTCACTGTTAATTATACACTTGCAGTAAGACAAATAACCTAATTCTCGTCTATAAGGGCATTTATAAATTTAATTTGCATTCAAATCTTGATGCCACATTGCCACTTGGCCCTGCTTTCTTACTGGGATAAATGAGCACTAAATTTATAAGTAAAATGTCAATACAAATACAAAACATTAGAAATTTGATGGTATAACAATTCACTGCGTCATATTTTATCATATGTTAACCCGGTAGAGGTAGGTGCTAGAGGCTTTGTAGCAAAAACTATTGCGCTGTTGAGTGAGTTGGGAATTAGAGGACGTAGGTTAAAGGAAGTGGTAAAGTAATTGTCAGAGGTAGATGAGAAGAGTAGTCAGTGGCTATGGTTGAGGAGAGCACAACTAGAATGGGGGAAGGTGAGGTAGTATAGTTAGGTGAGGACCTGTCACCTAGTAAGATTGGAGGGGTGTGGGTGTGGGACGCCAGGCCGCAGTGCTGAGCCGTCCGGAGGTGTCGTAGGCCAAAGTCCGATAAATGCCAATGAAGGATGGTGCCTACCTGATGACCCCGGTGACAAGCTTACGAGGTGGTGTATTGGGGAGGAAGGAGGTAGATAGGTAGGGCGTTAGGTGGGTATGGTAGGTCTCTACATCCCAGGGTGCAGGATATCTGTCAGTTTATCCTGTATATTTGTAATTAAAGAAGAGTATTTTGGAAAAAAATGGATTAATATCTATTATGGCGTCAGATATGCACTATGGCAGCAAATCCTGTACTTAAAAAATATATATTGATGAGTGAAGAGATGTATGTCAATTAAAAAAGAAATGTCCGTCCTTTTATCGGCACAACAAGAGGATTGCCTTACACACAGACTGGGGGCACAGCACCTGAAGAAGACTACTGCATGGAATTTTAATTCTTAAACATGTAATATATAAATCTCAAAGCAAAATTTTTTTAAAAAATAAATTTAAGAAAAGTGGTTCAATTCATGTGTCTATGTGATCAGCATAACATACATTACACAACTTCATACTATCCAAATAGATTTTTTTATAATGGAAATGGTCATATTTCCTTTCTGCACTCGTGAGTCTGGGGGACTAAGAGGCGGAGATCTTGGTATGTATTGTATATCACTAATAGGATCTAGAACTAACTTTCAGGCTCACATGAGCTGGGAAGCATTAAGAGAAATAGGGAGTACAAATCAAGTGTGGAGAGGTGTGGGAGCTGTAGTGGAATGCTGATGGCCATGATAGGGGTTGAACGAAGCTGAGAGTTTTCACATGGAGGCAATTTATTTCACCAAAATTTAAGGGCTGCACTAAAGAAAGAAAGCAACCTTTTGCTTGACCTCACATTCGCTCTTTTATACTTGACAAAAGCTGAGCATCAGGCTTGCAGTAGTGTGGACATGTACAGGTAAGAACCAAGCTAAACTGGTTATGAAGCCGACCATCCAAGTGCGTGATGGGAACTTTATCTATTACGCCTGCGATGCTACATCTCATATTTTTTTCCTCTCAGATTTCTACGTAAATTACGCAGTTCATGTCTGGACGGTTATTAGTAAAACGATTACCTTGGGGCAGGAGGCAGGATTCTGATCTGGTTAGTTTCTGATCTATTTATTTTATTTTTCCGTTTTATTTTAGGATTACACTCCTAGAATAGCGAAATGTTCCCTTGAGGCCCACTTGCGGTTCTGATGAGATGCAACATCGCCAGGTAAATATCAGCTTTGCGGACAGAGATGAGGGCACAGCCACAACTGCCTCTGCTCCACTTCTCTCTTGCTAACCCTGGAGAGGACAGATTTAAAACAAGATTTATTCATGGGCCTTTTGGAAGGACAATCAGTCTTTCTTGTCCCCAAACTTCAGCTGCAGCCTTGGGATTGGAAAGGTGTGACTGGGTATCTGATTGGGGTCTGACTGAGATGATGGAGCATGAGGGAAATTCATCACTGCAGGTAACCAACATCTTTCACAAAAGACAGAAGTCAGCTTGATGGAGAAGGGCGCCTGGATCCTTGTTTCCTGTACATCTGGGGAGAGAAAGTTTCTTTTTTGTGGTTGGAAAACCAGAAGCTGCACTTGCGATCCTGTTGTTATGGACTGAAGTCCACACTAGACCACACTGTTTATCTCACTAGCTTGTGTTCGCCCTTACAAGTCAAACTGTGACTTTTGAATTTCCCCTTCACTTTGATGAATGCCAGCTATCATGAAAGACTGAAATACAACATCAAAAAAGTCTTTTATGCTTTCAAAGAAGAGTGATGCAATGCTTGTTCTTGACAAGATAAATATATCTCAACGAGGCCGTCATTATGAGGATGGGATATGTATTCCCTTGTTCATTGTCCTCTGAATACTTCAAATGAGAAAGGAACAGGCAAGTCTTCAGCTGCACTCTCTAAACCTCTCATTCTCGTGTACTTAACAGCCTAGATGTGCCTAGAAACAGCTGCATCAAGGAAAATCAATAACACAACTTGTGGGATTGCTGACAAGCAAAACATTTACCTTTGTTTTAAGAAATTCAACAGAAATTTAGAGGTCAAATTCATGTGAAACAATTTGCATTAGCAATAGCCTTAACGCTTTATTTGTTCATCAAAACATTAATGTTTAAATGCATCTAGTTATAAGACACAAAGAATTTGTGTATTACACTGCAGGTTCTACCAGATAGGACAGGGAGAAGATCCAGGGTCTGGTTTATTGATGATTCTGGAAGAATACAAGACTGAGCTTTAGACGTGCGTGCAGAGGGGTGTGCGGATCTGATGCAGGATTCAGACCAAAGCACAAACACGTTCAGGGGCAGATGCACTCTGTTCACCCTCTGTGGTTGAACTGTTATTCTTAGTAGAAATGCTCCATTTTATTTGTCTTCAAGCATTAATGCTGAGTGCCTTTTCAGATTTTATTTTTTGAAGTAGATTGGTTAATTAGGTATCCTGTTACACAGGTTCAGCTATATAATGAACCTGTGTAACAGCATTATATAGCTGAACCTGTGTAATAGTTTACGCCATTGAACTAATTGGATTTGAATGTTTTCCACTTGGCATTCTGCTCCCATTGAAGCGTTCTATAATAACATTAACACAAGGTATTGCAATACAACAGCGCTTCTCAGCCCATGTTACTGTATTGTTGCATCTGCAAAAAAAATCCAAATACATTTTCATGAAAAGACGTCCTTTTGTAAACAAATTTCATATATATATATGTACTATGTGTAATATATAGCAATATAATAAATACAAATGTGAACACATTATTTTTAAATAAATAGTTGTTATACCTATACCATATATATAAAAAAAAATTTATACCCACACACATTGTGTGTGTGTGTGTGTCTGTGTGTTTAACGACCAAGGTTTTTTTAAAAGCACATAGAGTAACTTAAAGAGAATCCTGTTGGTTGTGGTATAGTGACTCACCAAAATGGACAGTGTTGCAAAACAATCGATGCCCTCAAAAAAAAATCCTAAAACTCTGTACACCAAAAACTGCACCAGCTCTTACGGTCATTTAGTCTGATGCAGTTCTATTCTAATTCTATGATCTGGTTCTGTAATAATGGGGCAGCTCATGAATGTTATAACTTAAAAATGTCCTAAATAGTGAGGTGGTTTTCACTGGCAGCAGTTTGAATTGTTTGATTAAAACATATGGTTATAACAGAAATCTACCCCAGTTTATGGTAATAAGACGTTTGAACATCATAATTCACACTCACAAGCTTTTTAAACTGACTTAAATTTGTCTCTGTCAGACTTACTGCAGGGCGGCTGCGTAACACGTTTTGTCTTTGTGTCTAATGAGAGGAAATCCATGTTATCGACACTGACTGGTTAGATCGAGTTTCCACAGTCAATTACAGGGTGTTCAGACGGTTGCCTTGTCTTTTCAGTGCTTAATGGTCATTATGTGGTTCAGACATACAGCTATATCACTGAATTTTAATGTTGTCTCAGTCAGTGTTAATGTTATTGCAAAGGCAGAGCTATATAAAGCATATATATAGTGTTGGAGAAAATCAAAATAAAGCATTTTGAATCTCAGAATGTCACAAGCATACAAATGAAAATTATTTCATGATTTCTTCACTGTTAATACGATTTGCACAAAAACAATACTGAATTGAATGCATTTAAATGTTTTTACATGTAAAACAAAACAAGTTGTGAAAACTGTAGAGTATCCAAGTTATAACCTAAAGTATAGTTGGTCGTGTTTTGTTGAATGTATATATTTTAAACATATACGACAGTTACTTCAATATTCTCGCCATTTGAAGTGTTTACAATTAATTTGATACCAAAAGTTCTCTCGTTTTTTTCGCTTATATCACGTTGGCTTTCTTTAAGGGTGGACTGTATTTACTGATCAGTACCTGTTCCTATGACTGCTTGAACTTTTTTTTTTTTCCCCAGATCTGGCTGGTTTGGAGTCAAGGGATTTGAGGTGTTTAACCTTAGAGCTAAGAAACTGCATATAGGAAAAAAAAAACAGCCTTCATTCAGTTTCACGGGGTGTTTGGAGTGGATTGTGACTCTACCCTTCTTTTGAAGACCTCAGTCTAAGGTTCTGTTCTTTGAGCGCCCAAGAGACGAAAGCATTCTATAATGATATAAACACTTGACCTTTTGCTAAACTGACTCAAGGAAACGGAAATAGTCGCTACAGGACTGAGGTTTTCTTACTTAGCACATGGACACTGAAATCAGGTCTTAGATTTTAACACCACCTATTTTTAAAGAAATATTTAGAATTAGCTTAAAAAAAACTATTATTATTATTAAGAAGAAGAAGAAGAACCATCCAAACTTGAAGGTTAGTTGCTGTTATTAGGTTCATGAAGGCAACAGAGCAACCAGCTAACTCCCCTTGTAGTGACCTTCTGACTGAGTTGTACTGGTAGGAGCACATTATTTGCAGCTTTTTGCCTATAATTTGGTGCACTGTATGTATGTTTCAGTTATGGTATTAGTTAATTGTGTTAGGCACATCACATGTTCATTACACACTTTTTTCCTTTTTGGAATTTCTAATTTAATGATTGATAACCCCACCTTGTGTTCTGTAGCCATACTGATTTATGATCCACTGCAACGGCTCCCATCAATCACACACTACCTGCCTGGCTAAGTCTCCAGCTAGCAAGCAGGAATTCCATAAGGTCCACCAAGAAATAGAGGAAAAATAGTGATCGAGCACTGTTGGAAGTGAATGTCAAACTGTTTCTCCCTGGTTCCAAGTTTTCTTTAATATTGCAGCAAATTGGTAATCTCACCACTGAGACTTTTGCCAGAAATGAAAAATGTCCCTATGAAGCCCAATAGCAATCATTCTTATTTTTCACTGAAACACACTCATTGTACCCCCCCCCCTTGTCTCTGTAACCTGTAACCTGGGTAGGGACACCGTGTCAGACAGCACTAGTTATCACTTGGACAGTTATAACTAATGTACAGATGTACATTGCATAAAAATACACAAACACACACGCACGCACACTGCAGAAGCTCTGTAACCAAAGAACACGACTGATCTACCAAGATAAACTCAAGATGACCACTGCAAGATTTGTACCTTAGCACCCAAGGTCTTAGGTAGTGGAGAACAGTGAGGGACTGGGTGAGTGAGTGTTGAATACGAGTAAGAGTACGGAAGTTCATTTACACTTTCCAAAGGAACTTAGAAAGATTTACACATTTAAAGAGAAGGCAAGTTTCACTGGAGCAATTCAGGTTATTGTGCTGACAGGTTTCACAGCTGGCGAAAGAATTCAAACTTTCCATCTGAGTGCAGAGACATGGACCCTGACTACTTTCTCACCTGCTGCCTTCAAGTGGGACTTGCTAACATTCAATTTTTAAAAGTTGCTGAAAATACATTAAAAAATTTTTAAAAACAACAGCAGCAATAATAATAGATAATAATAATAAAAATATTTTTTAATATTTAGTAGTAGTAATAGTTTTATTTTTTTAGTCTAATGACTGTCAAAATCCAACAGCTTTCTCAAGCAAATTGATGCCTGCAAAGTATTCATGTATGAATGGACTGGCACAAAGCCTGGACTAAAAAAATAAAAAAAATCTAAGTGAATATAAAAAAAAATTTTTTAAAAATGACCAAAAAAAAGACAGATGTTATGGTTAGTTAGTTTTAACTGGTTAATGACATTCAAACTCTCTGACATTCATAGTGATTGAGAAGGACCTCAGGAAATGTGCTTCTTCAGCTACTGCTTGCTCTTTCGTCTTTTTAATATCGGCTCAAGATGACCGCTGCAAGATTTGTACCTTAGCACCCAAGGTCTTAGGTAGTGGAGAACAGTGAGGGACTGGGTGAGTGAGTGTTGAATACGAGTAAGAGTACGGAAGTTCATTTACACTTTCCAAAGGAACTTAGAAAGATTCGGCTTTTAATTGTCGGCTTCCAGGAAAAAGATCCAATTGAGCGGCACACTGAGGGGTTGGCTAAACATGTGAAGCTGACGCAGATTCTTTTGTGCAGTCAAAAGACAAAATGACTTTTAAGGCAGATTGTCTGTGCACCGGTGACCCTTTCAGTTCAGTCTTCCCCTGTGCAATCCACACCTTTCACATTTCTTCAACTGCCTCCCCCCCCCCAGTTCACTGCTCATGTTTATGATTTCAGCAAACTAATTCAATAATTATGAAACCCAATTTTTTGTGAGCTACAATTTTTCAAAACCACTATGAAACTATAAAACTTGTAGTAGTAATAATAATAATAATAATAATAATAATGGGTAGGGCTCTATGCTTTATCCCAAGTGGGTAAGCGCAGGATATCTGTCAACTTATCCTATAAATTTGTAATCATAATAATAATATCATCAGCATAAACGTCATCATCTAGGCACAAACCGTATGCTTTCTTTAAAAAGGATTACAAAGGACCTTCTTAAAACAGATAAATTAACTATGAAATACATGGCGAAAAAGGGGAAATTAACAAGCTCTGATCAAAAGAAAAGGGAAATTGTGTCCCTGTCTTTGTCCAGTTCTTGACAGCCACCCTGCGTTCTTGTCGTTCTGTTTTGGATGGTCGCGTCATGACTGCAGCACACATGACGTGTCTAGCTACAACTTCTGTAGTAATTGCGTGAGTCTGGCAGCTCTTATTTGATCAGTAGTTTCACAAAGGCCACGTTACGAACTGGAAATTTAAAGTGGAAACCAGAGTGAAGACAGCAAAATGGCAGAAGTCTTGTAGTAATGTGACTCTAAAATTTCCTGTTATATGTAACATTACATGCTTTTCTGTTGGTAGTTAGAGCAGAACTATGCCCCCCAACAAAAAGCAGCACGTTTTTATTACATATCATTCTAAGCACTTCTAATAACCCGCTCAGTAGGGACTTGCCTAGTGGAGTTAGGTATCCTGGTGGAAATTCTCGTGACCTATTTGAGAACCACCATTCCAACATTACAACAAAGACACTGATTTAGTGGATGGATGTTAAGCAATATGAATGTTTATTATCTATTAATGTGGGGGTGGAAGATTCATTTTTCACTCAGTTAGTCAGCTGCAGAGACCTCCCTGTACTGCAAGAAAGCATTGAACCCCTTTGTTTGGTAGTTCTTTTCCCTTTGAGCCAAAATATTTAATACTGTATACCCTCAGTCCCCTCCAGAAGCTCATAAGTGCAGCTGCAATAGCACCTTGGTTGATTCCGGAAGGTCACAAGCTCAGCTGCATGCCACCCTCTCCATCCAGGGCTGGCAGAGGTCACAGTGCCAGGTCTTAAACACTTGGTAAAGAGAACAGAGCCAGAAATTGCACATACCTGTTTAGGCAGCTCCGTGAGCAACATGTTTCACACTATCTAGTGTGAACCTGCTGCTCTCGAGGACCACGCTGAGGAAGGTACAGCCACTTCATTCAAAACCAGGACTCATCACTTTCTTCTGTACTTTCCAGAAGGCGTCCACAAGTAGCATCAGCATTGCATTTATTCCACACACACCCACCAGTCAAGAATTTCTGCTCGTTTAAAAAAAAAAAAGAAGAATGAAGAAAAATTGCGCATCCTTATTTATTTATTTATTACCAGAGAAGCAGTTACCGCAGAAGGGATGTGGGAAGGTGTTCGTCTATAGCTTATAGGCCAGGTTGTCTCGGGGTGAGATGGACCGTGGCCAAGAGTTCACATTTCCATCGCTATTGGCTTAATAAAAAAGCAGTCTGTTTATGAGGCTCTCCCAATGAAAAGTGCACTGAAAGAATTGCTGTTATTTATCACAAATAAGGGCATCGCTAAGATGTTCATTAGTCGATATTTTCATCTTGTTGCTTTGATTCAGTTTTTTTTATTACTTGTGCTCTATTGCAGGCAAACCGCACTTAAATTTATTTTTTCTTTTTTTTTTCACTACTGCAACCTCTCTCGTACCTATCTCATTTGTCTTGCCTTGGAAAGGTTTTGCCTCATATTTGCTAATGAACAATTTAAAAAAAACTGATGTCCAGTGTTTGCCATACTATAGTAGTATAGCAGGACTTACTGACGCTGGTCCGCTCACCTGGAATACTTATCAGGATGATTTTTTTTTTTTCTCCATTTATCTTTCTGTCTGTTTTTTTAAAACATATAAACTAAATTAAAAAAATACATTTAGCCAGCATGGATTTTGTTAAAACAATATAAATAAGGCAAGGAGAAAGACAATGTAATGCGTGGTTCACTTTATATAGGAAGTATTTTATCTTGGTGACAAAGCAGAGCACAAAAAATGCATCATATTCTTCTGTACAGTTGAAAAGAGCAGCACTTTACAGGTATCTAGCTGTGTGCAAAAGCAGGTTGTCTGGTGGNATACATTTAGCCAGCATGGATTTTGTTAAAACAATATAAATAAGGCAAGGAGAAAGACAATGTAATGCGTGGTTCAATTTATATAGGAAGTATTTTATCTTGGTGACAAAGCAGAGCACAAAAAAATGCATCATATTCTTCTGTACAGTTGAAAAGAGCAGCACTTTACAGGTATCTAGCTGTGTGCAAAAGCAGGTTGTCTGGTGGGAACAACAGTCCAGTTGGTATCAGAAAGAGTTACTTTCTGTTAGTAACTGTTAACAGGGTGTCCAGCTGATGAAAGTAATAGGTCTACTGTTTCGTGTCTTTCTGATGACAGCAGCAGTTCTCCTGTTGAATAGGTGTTCAGCTGTCATCAGCGCAGCCCTGCACCTGGAACAGGTGTTCCATTGCCAGCAGGCAGCTGCACAGTTTCTCCAGCTTTAAGTGATAGGTTTAAACAAACTGAAGCTATTTATAAAGCTGTCAAATAGTTTTGAAAGTCCAGACACAACACACATATTCTTCTGTTGTATCATTGGTTTGCGTGCATGTGCACCATCTGGAGAGACACATGGACTTGTCATGCAGAACCTTACACACACACACACACACACACACACACACACACACACACACACACACAAAAAAACACCTCGGTATCAGCACCATGCCAGTCCTGACCCATTAGCCTGGTTACGAATGACAAACACCCAGTTGGCCTGACACTCCTATTTAAACTCCTTCTGTCCACAGTAAGGAAACTTCTCTCTAGAGCACGATATAGGGAGACAGAGACCTCTCTCTCCAGCTATGAATTTCAGAATAAAGTGACATGGGAGCTGAATTCCATAGTGTGCATCATCTTCTCCCACAAACCAGTTGTTACATTATGGTTTATACTCCTAAAAAAAGATAAAAGGTAAAGACAATGCAGGAGAAAAACTATACATAAAACACATCATATTCTTTGAAAGTAATTAAATTTTTTTGAAGATTTACTAGGAGGGTGATGATGAAGAAAGCTGCAGTTTATATCCATTTCTGGTTTTACAAAGATTTGCTTCTGATTACTTGCATAAAATAGAAGTAATTTCCCTTTCAGTCATTATAATGACTGCTTTTTCTGGACTATACTGGTTAATGAGAAGAACTTAATCTGACAAAATGAGCTTAATAAAAGGAATTTAATCTGCATGGTACTCTTAAGGTTAGGTGCTTTTTGTACACTTGATCAAGGTACTTTACTAAAATGTTCCAGCCAAGAAATCAGGAGAAACCTACATAAACAAGCATAAATTTGCTAGTCATTGTGGGACAAAGCGATATTGAACATACAGAACACAGTTGTTCACAGTTCATTACACTTCATTCATAGGTCATTACAGATCTATACAATTCAGACATATCACTGTACACAGCCCACACCTAGACACCATGTCAAACCTAAAACCTATGCCTAGTCACAGTCACAAACACATAGTATCAAAGATATTCCTACTTCAGCCTTTGTTGACCATGGGACGGGAACATTTGCTCTGGCGCAAAACTACTGTTTACGAGTTCCAAATAAATCAGAGCCTCAAATCAGACCAGCTGTTGGACCTCCTCTTGTCCTATAAACCAGTGTAGTTTTCACAGTCAGTCAGGGAAAATATTAATCAAAATTACAGTTGTATAGTTTAGTGATGGAAACCAAATATCTGTTCAGCTTTTTTTGGAGATTTGCCGTCTGTCTATCAAAAACATACTGAAAGTCAGTTTTGGACGCAAAAATATAAGGGCATTTTAGTTATCCAGGGCAGTTAATTGGTGAATATAATGATACCATATTTTTTGAAAGCTTATTTAGTTGAAAGTAGAAGACTGCTTGAAGGAGGGCTGCACTGCTACCAGATTCTGTGTTTTCTCTTGGGTGCTTGTGTTTTTCTGAATAACTTGAGTCAAACGCGGAGACCTCGCTCTGAGAAGCAAAGAGAACGCTGTAAGACGATGAGATCTGGGAGCAGGAGGCTGCCATCACAATGAATAATTGGCAGGCCTTTCTCGCAGCTAGGATGTGCACAGCTCACACAGCCACTTAAATCCTGTACATTCCTATTTGTCTGGAAATGCAGTCAATTCCATTCTCACCGTCTCTCCTTCTCACTGTCTACCCCTTCTTTTGCTCTTTACTCTAGAGTGACTCATTTCACATTGCCAACAGTAGTAACAAATGGCAAGCCCCATTGCCCTCAGACACCACCAGTAACTCTGAGGGCAGCAGATCACTGGTAAAGCCATTGGTAAATCACTTTGGTTGCCTCTGTTTTTGGATATTATCTTGCTTTTTTCTTGTAATTCCCACAAACAATATTGAGTACTTTTGAATTAGAATAATGAAGTGAAAACATGTACTTCTACTTTAAAAGTGATATTAATATGTTTTACATGCGGTATATCTAAATAGGTGGATCACCCATCTATCTTTCTATCATCTGTCTATCTATTTTAAAATAGAACCCCAAGGTAAAACCGAGTTGTTGAAACATATTTCAGATTAGTTTCATTTAAAGTTAAATGAAACCAGAAATACATGTACATTAGCATCTATTAATAATACTTACGTACTAGTTTACGCATTTTTAACTATCAAGAGGAAGCATAGTTGCCGTATGGTCCCTTTCAGTATATGTTCGATATTTAAAAAGTAGCAGTGAACTAGTTGTGATATGCTTCAGAACACATCTGGAAGTACCTTTGCTTTACACGGCTGCTTTAACTAGGCACAACACAGGGTGTTTTTGGACCTTTGACTCTGCTGCAGTCCAGGGTTCTGCCCTGACTAAATGTTTTCTTATTCAGATTTTGCTTTATAAAACACGCTGCATCTCAAACATGGCCAAGTTGTGGCAGGGCCGAGTGGACATTCATAACCCTGACAAGGCTCTTTGGGTGATGGATTTAAGGTAAATGCTAAAAGGCCTGTGACATTGCATTGGGTTTCCGATGTTCACTTTCTCACCTGGAAATGCATTCAAAAATGCAGTCTGCTGAATGTCATGGTGCTGAAAATAAAATGCTACAATGCTGTGGGACATTTTCCCTCTCTCTTTCTTCCACTCTCACAGACACACAACAGATGCAGTACATAACACTTTTCTTCACTCTCGAACATTCACACACAATGTGGGCTGCTTGTGTGATAAAACGAAATCACTTAATTTACCATCTTAAACTTCTATCTATATATGATTGTGGAAAAAAGAAANTAAAACGAAATCACTTAATTTACCATCTTAAACTTCTATCTATATATGATTGTGGAAAAAGGTCAAATTAGTTTAAAATTGTGACAGGAGAAATAATTCAATAAAAGACAAAAGAGGTAATTACAGGCAAGACGGATGTCATCAGTGTTACACACCTTGCTGCTCCAGTACTCCTCCATCCACAGGTATGTGGTCTCCACGGCCACTAGCCTCCATCCATCCATCCTTTCATGTTCTGTTTCTGGGTGAAGGCCTACATTCTTCACATCACAAATAATGTGTTTTCACAGGACTTCCCCCTCCTAATAAAGTTGTCATGGAAAAAAAGCTATGGGGGGTAGTATAACAGAGTCAGGATTTCACTGCACCGTCCACGACTTGGAATAACAAAGGTGACCAGACCTTAGCAGCCTTGCACTGCACAAGCAGTTGTCAATGAATGAATGAAAATAATTGTGATTTTCATAAACAAAAACATTTTTATTTTTGTATTTTAATTTACTCTACTTGGCATTTTGTATTTTATATGGAAACAAATTGTGGAGATAATTCAACATGCCCACCACTGGAATTTGTCTAAAGGAGTGATTACATTTAACAAATTAACCCCATTATATGAGAAATGGGTGTCCTAGAAATTCTAATTTGATATTTTTGAATCCCACTTAAAATATTATTAGAGCAGAAACAAGAAAAGGAGGGGAAATCACACTAGCATTTTTTGGCAGAGCACTTAAGGAAGGAAGAAGTGATGATAAAGTGGAAACTGCACAATGTCTGATTATTATCATATGCTTTGGATCATTGATGGGAAGTGCATTTACTACCATGATTTTTATTCTAAAATAACTTTTTTTTTACTTGTAATCAACAGAATCACTGATTGTTTAAAAATTACAACTGTTTGCTCATTGAAGATTTATCAGCTAAGGGGACTAGAAGATGATTAAAAAAAAAAAAACAGTATCCCAAATCAGCTATTTTGATCTAAAGTTAATTAATAAAAGTACATTAATAATAATCAGAAATAACACAGAACGCATTGGTGCTGTCACGCCCCCGGCTCCGGACTCCGCCCCTCCTGATTCCTGATCACCTGCACCTGCTTC
>UFQX01001429.1:0-51324 GCA_900497675.1 Arapaima gigas | reverse complement strand
GCAGGGCAGAAGACAGCTGCAGCAGAGCATCACCAGAGAAGATCCTCAGCACCTGCTGATGTCCGACTGCCTGCAAGAGATGTGCAAAATGGTGCTGAAGACGACAGCTGTGATGTCCACACCACGGCCGTGTNTGCCTGGAAGAGATGTGCAAAATGGTGCTGAAGACGACAGCTGTGATGTCCACACCACGGCCGTGTCCAGAACATTCCGGTGCCCTGAAATGGGGAGTCTATAAAAAAAAAAAAAAAAAAAAAAGCTGTGATTTCTACATGGTGAAACCAAAATGTAGGAACAGACCCTTTAATAAAATGTGAGACTAAACTTCAACATTAAAAATGTGGAGCAAACCGGAAAAATGTCTTTGTCCCACACATTACGGAGGAAAATCTTTATTTAAAAAAAAAAAAAATTAACCCATGTCCTCAGCACGACGAACACTCTGAACACCAGACACCTAATGTTGGTAATTTGTATATTTATACTGCAGAACATTTCATGTTAGACGTTCATTTTCAAGAGCCGATATAATGAAAACTGAGAGTTTGTATAGGGAGGGACTACTGTCTCTTCAACTACCCCTGATACCTGGAGAAATTGGTCGGGGTTATCAGCAAAACACCTACAAAAAACCCGACAATGTCCACAGCGGTGTTTTTCGCACGTGAAAACAGTCACGTTGAAGATTACAGAACATTACAGATGGGAGTTTCTAGCTCAACAGCTGTGTCATCCACCATTCAGAACATAAACAGGCAACTTTTTGGACATGGTTCACCAAAAAAGTTATAAAGACATACTGGCAGCTCTGGAATTTTGACTATTTTAAAAAGGAAAAAACAATAATTTGCTTCAGACAAAGATGAGATTTTTGCAATATGTGAAAATATAGTCTTATTAAATGTTTTTTTAAAGTCAAACTTTACTACTAACTTCACTGTTTTCAGAATTTACAAGAGGTCACTATATATGTACACATCTAGTCGACTTACAAAGTACTATTCAAACCTGCAGAATGATTACACACGACTATACATTTTGCTTTTACATTTACTGCACTTTTCAAGTTTTACTTCTCAATATAACTTAGTACAAAGCAGAACCTTTAGCGACATCTGTGTCAGACACAGAAGCGTGTGGCAGAGGGCCTGAAAAGTGCTTCCACACATTAGCAAACAGTTGCACTACAGACAACCCTAAATCACAGTACAACTCCACTCCGAATCCAGCCAAGACTCAAATCTTCCGAAAACACAAAGCCGTCTTGCTAAAACGATGGTTCCGCAGACGTTCTCAACCACCCGAGACCCATCGCACGCCTGAACTTAAGGAGAATAAGAAGTGAAAGAAATGCACGTAATAGGAGCAGCTGTGTGTGAATCAGCAGAGAACAACAAACACTCTGAAATAAACCATTTCTTCTTTTTGTTGCTACCTTTGCAGGAGACACTTGTAAACATTCTACTGTCATGAGAACATTACATTTCCTTTAGAGGGAGGACGTGGTAGAGAACCCCAACAAATAAATAAGTGGGGAGGAACTCCAGACGTAGAGCCCTGGAGAAAATACACGCAAGGAGCACCAGCAACAGCAGCATAAAAAGTGAAAGTTAAGCCATCCGCCGTTTTCACAGGTCCAAACGTGCGGAACGCGGCAGTAGTAGGCTTTCCCGGTTCGGAGGCCCGAAGGCGGTTGGGCGTTCAGCACCCCCCTCGAGCGTGCTCAATATAATGCTGGTGCAGTTCCACCTCGCGGCTAAACCCGGTTCCACATTCGATGCATTTCAGGTCGACGTTCTCTCTTGAGGACTCCGTAGGGGGCGGGTCCTTCTCCGCATCACTTCGCGGTCTGCGGTCGTCCGGGCACTTCTGCCGATGATCGCCGAGATCCTGCGGCCTCCCGAAAACCTGCAGGCAAAGCGTGCACTTGTACTGAGCACGGCCGCTGCGGAGGGTCTGGTGCTGCTTGAGGGCCAGCGCGGTTTGGAAAGCGTCTCCGCAACGCAGGCACTTGTGCCGATTTGGGAGATAAGATCCGGGCGGGGGCGTTGGGGCCAGCGCGGTCGGTGGTGGCCTGGCGTCGTGTTGATTCGTCGAGGCCGCCGCGGTCGACGCGAAAGCGCTGAGTCGATAGCGCAGGTCGGCCGGCAGGCGGCGGCGGACCTCGTCGTGCCAGACCAGATGCTGCTGCAGCTGAGCCTCGGTCCAGTAGCCCCGGCAGCAGAGGGCACAGCAGTGCGGTCTACTCTTGGCGACGTCGCTGTGGGCCGCCAGTCGATCCACACTGGGAAACGCTTTGCCGCATTTGTGGCACTTAAAGAGACATTTTCTGATGTGCTCAGAGAGGCGGGGGGTAGGTAAAGGATCCTTCAGAGTCTTTGGTATTTTCAGTTTCTTCTTGGCTACTACACAGATCTTTCGATGGTTATAGAGGGCCCCTTGAGAACTGTATCGTTTCTCACACCCGGTGCAGGGGAAGGGTTTCGAGCTGGATTTATACGTGCCTATCGTCTTCTCGCTCGCATGATGCACCTTCCACACGTGTGCCCGAAGACCCCTGATTTTGAAGAAATGCTTGCCACAATCGGGGCATTTGAAATACTTAGTCTTCTGAACCACAGACCTGGATTTCACAGGCTCTGGTACATCTGGTGGTTCCAAACCGCTGTGGAGCTGGGACTGGTGCTTCTCCGTGGACAAGAAGGCCACGTTGCGTTGGGAGCACAGCGCAGCCTCGCCGTGGCGACTGTGACGGTGAGAGGCCAGGAGAGAAGCACGACTGAAGGTCTCGTCGCATTTCGGACACGCCAGTTTGCTCGTCGAGGGTTTGTCTTTAGACTCCTGCGTGCCATCGGGCGGTGACTCTGGGTCGGCTTCAGTCTCATTTCCAGAATGGTGCCGCTGATGACGTCTAAGAACGCAGTACTGGAAGAAACCTTTGCCACACTGGTTGCAGTGAAACGGCCCATCGTCTGCACCCTTGTTCTCAGAGTTGCGGGCATCAGCTGCTGACAAAGCAGAAGAAAAGTCTTTCTGCGTGTGCCAACGTTTGTGCGTCCCCAGGGCAGAGTTTGTACTAAAGCTTCTTCCACATTCTGCACAAATGTAGACGTCGCTAATACCCCCGGCCTCCCCCTTGCACTCATGCTCCTCACGCGCAGGAAAGGCGAGTCCCGAATCGGACGAAGTCTGATCCTTGAGATGAACCCTTTTATGAAAATTAAGAGCTCCAGCAACTGGAAATCCTCTTCCGCACTCACTGCGTTTATAGTTCGCAGGTTCTGCTTTCTGGGGGGGGCGAGATGACTTCAGCAATGCTTCAGATGCGTCGTTCGCCGCTTCATTGCAGTTATTTGCCTCACTCTGTAAACCGCCGTTTCCTTCACCGAGAGACTCCGCCGGGCCCCCGGCGTGTGCTCCCTTCTTGTCCTCAACACTCCCCTCAACTGTCCGTCTATTTGCACCATGTTTCTCATTCATACGCTGCTGATAAACTGTACAGCTGAAGACGTGAGCAGGACAAGTGGGACACTTAAACGCCTCCACCTTGGGAACAGATTTAGACAAACAAGAGTAGCCAGGATAGCCCGTTTCATAGCCGTGACTCTTCATGTGAAACTGCAGAGCCATGGCTCGAGAGAAGAGCTTGCCACAGTGAGGGCAGCTGTAGGTATTCGTTTTTACTTGCTCCGTTTCATCCTGAGAAGATTTAACCGGTGGTTGGAATTCTTGAGTGTGATGCACCTGTTGGTGTTTGAAGAAGCAGGAAAGAATACTGTAGGACTTTCCACAAACTTCACATTTATGAATTTTTGGTGTAGTTCTGTGCCTCTTCATGTGACACGTCAAGTACCCTCTGTGGCGAAACTTCTTGCCACAAACAGGACAGACGGCACGCTTACGTGACGGACGAGCGTGATTGATGTTGGAGACGACTGACTCGGGCGAGCAAGTCTTCCCCGGGACCTCTACACACTGTTGATGTTGTTTATGTTGAGAAAACGCCCCCAGTGACCAGAAGCTCTTCCGACATTGTTCACAGTGATACAACTTGGGGCCAAGAAGAGTCTTCCTTGGATTGAAACCATCTCTTTTGAAGGGAACCGCAGCATGACAGGCTCTCTGGTGGCTATACAAACCGCTGTGACTGGAGTAGGCCTTATCACAAAGTGAACACTTGTGTAACCTTTCAGGTTTAACATGGTGTTGCTGGTGAGACTGCAGAGCCGAGGCTCGAGAGAAATGCATCCCGCACTCTTCACACCGAAACGAGTTCTTCTTTAACCCGGCAAGCTGAAACAACAGAGATTTGTAGGGTTTTGGCCCGTCGTGTTGTTGCAGATGCTGGTGGTGAGAGGAAAGGGTGGGGCTCTCCTTACCGCAATCGCCACATTTGAATAGTTTCTTCAAGTAAGTAGGACTTGGAATTTTGCGAGTCCAAATTTTGTGACCTGCGGCCCGTCCCATCAGTCCTTTGTGCCACAGCCTATGACAACGCATGGCATTAGCGGTAGCAAACCTGCGCCCGCATTCAGGACACTCTGAACCTTTTGTTTTAGACGGCGCGTTAACATTTTTTCTGCTTTCCGCCGGTTCAGATTCAAGCTCTACGTCAACCTCCGCTTTAGATTTTGATGAACTTCCTGACTCCGACTGGCTTAAAGGGGTATTCGCGTCACCTTTAACCTCCGATTCACGCGCCGTTTCGGGTTCGGCTCTTGAAACCAAGAACGTAACATCTCCTTCAACCGAACTACCAGATCCCGCTGTACCCTTCGCCAGCTCACCAGAGTCCCTGAAAACAAAGGCTTCGGGAATATCCAACGGTCGCGGCGTCCCCTGGGAATACGCTAGAGTTCCGATAGCAAAGCTCTCCGGCTTTTCTTTGTCACACAAATATAGCTTTTGCGGTGCTGACAGCCGTGGTGGAGTGCTAACTGGTTTTTGGAACCCCCTCGCAGGGACGTCCCCAAAAACAAACGTGTGACAGAGTTTATGAGACTGAAGCGCT
This sequence comes from Arapaima gigas, assembly GCA_900497675.1. NCBI lineage: Eukaryota > Metazoa > Chordata > Actinopteri > Osteoglossiformes > Osteoglossidae > Arapaima > Arapaima gigas. The sequence goes on along the minus strand of UFQX01001429.1, from coordinate 46,313 downwards.
GAAGCCCTTGAGAAACGACGCCCGCAGTCTTGACACTGAAAGGCCTTTTTCTGCAGCTGACAGACCTGATGGAGAAATGACTTAGCGGGAGCGCTGTGCGCCACTCGCTGATGCCGCTGGTAGAAGGTGAGTGAGGAGAAGACCTTCTCACACTCCTTACACGTTAGAGACATCCCACTGTTGTTCGTGCGTCGAATGTGCCATTGCTGATGGCCTGCCAGAGCATTACTGGTCAAGAAGCTCTTGTCACACTGAGGACAGTGAAAGGACCGCTTAAACTCTCCCTTGCAGTTAGACCTGAAGCGCTGATGTTTCCTTAGGCCAGACAAGGAGCGAAACGCTTTTCCACAATCAGAACACTTATGAAGAGGTACAGACTTCTTGTAATATCCAGCTTTATCGCCGTTTTCCTCTTCGTGTTCCCGTTGCGCGGGAGCCTTTTCTATGCCAGAGCTTCGGGATTTGAACAGCTTCACTTCGTGGCACCGCCGGTGGGCATCGAGAGCAGAGGCTCGGGAGTAACATCGACCGCACGTAGAGCACTGGAAAGACTTCTTCTTCAGCTGTGCCAGCTGGTGGAAAACCGACTTTGAGGCTTGCTTGTGTGAACGCTGATGATTGAGGTAATATCCTAAAGCGGAATACGTTTTGCCACAATCTTTGCATTCAAAAACGTGTTGCTTGCGTGCCGAGACACCCACGTCAGGTCCTGGCTCTTGCTTGATAGTTTCACCGCGATGCTTAATTTGATGTGCAAAAAATCCCCTCGAGCTGGAAAATTTGCGGCCGCAAAGGGCACAGCAGAGCGTTCGATGTCCCCCATCCTCTGAAACGAGCAAGTCATTCCATTGTGAATCCGAGTCCAAGCAGACTATAGGGCCATCGTGGGTATGTTCACTTCGATGTTCCAGGTAGGCTTCCCTCTGCCCAAAGGCTTCACCGCAATCCACACAGCGGAAAAGCCAATCCCCTAAAATAGAAAGGGGAAAATGGGAGGTCAGGGCGACTCCTGTTCTCCAAAAAAAAGGAAAAAAAATAAATCAGCAACATTAAAAGAAAACAGAAAAAAAAAAAAAACAGGCCACAAATCTTTTATTATGTCGTAACAATCAACATTCTTCCTTCATTCTCCAAAAAAAAGAGGGAAAAACCATACATGACACATACTATGCAGACGCACAAAGAGGGGTTTTATTTTCAGTTATTATAAACAAAAGAGAATTTATCCTTTCACTCAACGTAAACAATACAGGTTTCTGGCTAGCTAACAAACATGTATCTTTTATGAATAAGTATTACAAGAAAACAGTTTGAATGTTAAAATGATTGAGAATTACATAAATCAGGTAGCAGAAGAAAGCCTTTTCACACCTGTGGGCAAGCGGATGGGAGGGGAAACCAGGACAGGGATTGACTTGTCAGCAGCCACCCTTGACAACCCTCGACAAGAATGAAGACCAGCTGCCTCACAGTTGAGCCTCTCACAAGGCAGCCGGTCAGAAGGACGGAAAAAAGAAACTGCAGACTGGAGGGCCCAGGTGAGCTGTTACCTGTACACCTGTACAATATGCAGTGAATCTATGGAACATTAGTTTTGGCCTTTTTCTCTGGATTTTATGGCCATACTTAAAACAACTGCATACCCAGGACCCATTTTATTTTATTTAGGTACATGAGTTTCAAATGAGAATGAGAAATTTTCAGGTACATTTTCTTCAGCTGTTCAATTTTAATTGTAGTATCTTCACCTCAGCGTTTTCAAAAATGTCTTTTTGCAGAGCAAACATCACCTGTATTTCAGTGTCTAGTTATTACCTGACAGAAGACGTCCCAAACAGAGTAGGACTGTGACACCAGTTTAGTTCACTTAAATAATATTTACAGCTGGTGTCTGACATTTGTCAGTTGCACTTGTTCATGGCACAAATCGCTCAACAACTGACATTAAATATGAATTTGAGGCTCCATATTACTATCCTGAGCCAACTTTCAAATAAAACCAAATGTAACTGAATGTTAATAATAAGGTTGTCATATTTATAGTTATGACAGCTATAGCCAAATCTTTTATAAAATTTCCAGCAAATAAATGTTTGACTGTACTGAAAAGAAGGGAACCTGAATGTGCCGCATGTTGTTTCAGGTTAACCAAAAGCAATAAAGCGAAAGCCTTGTAACGGACTGACACACCATCCACAGCGTTTCCTGTTGCTTGCCTTACGTTTCCAGGAAAGGCTGTAACAGCCACGCTGCGTGGGACAAGGTTCAAGAAAATGGAGTGTCTTGAAGGGAAATTTTAAGTCATTATAGCTTTATGCGAGTTTTTACAGGAAGGAGGCTGTGAATAAGTGAATAAAGTATTTATTAAGCTTTTACAGACTTTCACATAGTGGTTTGATTTCCATGAACAGACAAATTCCCATTATTTTGCAACTTGAGGACTCATTTTGTTTGAAACACCTGCCATTCTTGTGTCTGTACTGCCAATTTTGGGCGACAGACCATTTTAAAGGAGACGGAGCTGGTGCGGGAGGTAAGGAGCTAGGTCTACAGGCAGCCCCGTGAACGACTTTGTTCTAATTTTAATGAAACATTAGCTTGTTTGTTAAAACAAAGATATTCTGACAGGCTTACATGTAAATGGTACAAATTATTGAATTTTACAGCATATTTTCTAACATTGCACTTAATAATGAATTTGTCAGTTCATATGATGTTTTAAAAATAAAGCATTTGTTCAACGCATTTCAGGCGTGGGTTCGAATCCGGCTCAGCCCGAGTGGAGCTTGCGAGCTCTCCGTGTGTCTGTGTGGGTTTCCTCCACAGTCCAGAGACGTGTGTTTCTGGTTACCTGGTCACTCTAAATTGAGCACAGTGTATGACTGAGTGTGTGGGCTGGTGGTTTTGGCAGAGATTCCGGGAGGGGCTTCACACCACCACAGTCCTCTCTAGGATTACGCGGTTGGCAATTATGAGCTTGCGGAGAATATTTCTGATATTTCACAAAAGCAAAACAATAGATATGTACAAATAATCAAATGGTAACTGAGTAAAAGCACTAAAAACAAAGCCTACATTTTTAATCTTTAGTCAAATGACATAATTGATGGACAAATTTTTGCTTCAACCGAAACAGTAATTCATCCCACGAAAAGCTGTGAAATTTCCTCCGCAATGCAGCTCATTTCACAGAAACTCGCATCAAAGCAATCGCTGTCTCTAACTTTCTAGTTCACATGTACAATTTTTTGACAAGCAAAAAAAGGGCCTCTGTAGACATTTTCGTAACTTCATTTGTACAAAAACTCAAACATGACAGCAAAAATAAAAGCAAAACATATTAGAAATATAGCACAATAAAGTCAGTTTTGTTAGTAAACACTGTACAACATAAAACAATTTCCCTCATAAAGCCTTTTTTCACTTTTCAGACAAATACATGTAAAAACTGTATTAATTTATTGCTTAACTGAAGGTTAAAAGAAGTATTTCAGGGTAAGAACTATTCCAGAGCGCTGCAGCAGTGTGAGGGGAGCAGAGCTGGAACCAGCAACCTTCACATTAGAAGTGACACGTTTCACCTCAATGTCCTTTTTTAACATCCAGGACAACTTTATAAACATTCACACCACAGTTCAGTTCAAGAATAAATGGAACTAATTTGCATCTGTAAACGGAAACGCTCAAACCAAAACCGAGTCATTTCTTAACTTCAGCAGTTCCCACCCCAGTGGCAGTTGTAAACAACTAAACAACTAAAAATATATATATCATTACAAAGTGCTGTAAGAGATATCGTGTGGATTTAACATTTATTGTAAAGATGCCACCGATGAGGAACACAAATATGATTAATAACAAAAGGAAATAATAGCTGAAGTGTGAAACGTATCTGTTTATTTACAGTCTTAGCCACGTAGATTTCTCAGCTCGTGCCAACGTGACATCATAAAGGGACAGTGACGAGCAGCACGGGCAGGCGGGAAGCGCGCGACGCCGGGTCGCGTGGCGCCTTGCAGGATCTCAAAAAGCGCGGCGGCGAGCGCGGAAAACGGGCGCGCGGACAGGTATCGAATAACAACACGTGACGACCGAAAGCTGAGACCGTGGTCAGGGGCGCCCGTGCAGATCTCGCGAGAAAACACCACAATAGAAAAATTGCGAGCCAAATATAGTTTAGATAAAGTAAAATGTTATTAGTCAGCTGGAATATTAGTGTGTTCCCCAGCGACACATCAACTGAAAAAATACAAGAACATGTGCACATTAAGAAGTTTAGAAGTGTGACACGTTAGATTATTTAATTTTAGTTTTGTGCCGTAACTTGTTTGTCACGTTAGCCAAAGGGGAAAATAGGCTCGCAAAGCAAGACAACGACCTTACCCGGAGCTGGCTATTGCGGTAGTCGAGCGATTTTAAAGTTGACTTTAATAAACAGCGTAACCTACAAACCATAAAAGTCATTTAAGACTTAGGTGTGCTTGCAAAAACTGCAGCGACTGCATGAGTCGTGTTTCTTTTAGGGAAGAATGAAAACTTACCAGCAGCGCTTTCGTCGTCTTGGTCCGATTCGTTGTTTTCAGCCCTCTCGTCTGAACTCCCACCGACGTCGCCTAACTTTATCTGAAAATACTCTTCGTCGTCGTTGCGCTCTTCTTTGATCTCCACTGGCGGGGCAGTATGGACCACCGCATCTGCGGCGTGGTGCCTCGATGCCACTGGGTCATTGCAGCCATGCGCTTCGTCCGTACTAGTGTCTTCCACTTTTATCTTTTTGGGCTTTATTATTAGCGGCGATATAACAAGTTTGGGGCCCAGTGACATCTTTTCTGAAGACAGTCCCTCGTTGCCACCTTGCAAACTGTCCTCGTTTACCGCGTAAACAGCAGCCATGGTGGCTCACTTTTTGCGCCTTATACAACCCGTATGTGTTCAATGCACATAAAAATTCCTCACTGAGCCGGAATGGAACGGGCAGTCCCAGGAAGTGACGTAACAGTTCGACAACTTCCTGTGCACGCTGAGGTTGGGATTATCATTGCAACGAAATAACAGAAGTTCAATATTTGCGGTTAGATAATTAAAGCAAAAAAAAAAGTTTCGTTTTATTGACTTTTGTATAGGAATTAATATTTTACATTTTCATAAAGTATCAATTTTATCCACGTTCTGTGGACGTGGCTTTACTAATTTTGAAAACATTCTCCCCAAGTGCACCAAAACTCGTAAATTAAAATGGTATAACGCGCAGCAGATTTAAACAAAACAACTGTAGCGTTTATGGCTCAAGGAGCAGATTTCAAAGGCTGCCTTTGCGGTTCTGGTTCTGTTCCTCTGCCAGAAGGAGCAGTAGTTTCTGTAACATCTCTGCCGCCTTTGTGTTCTAACAAACGCCGCGTTATGGCGACTCCCTTCCCTGGGGTCTTCGTTTACCGCGGCGGCGCCCACGGCAGCGCTCGCCCCCCACGTTCGCAGCACTAATGCACGTTACGCAGATTTTTGGAAGTGGAAGTCCACCTCTTTCTGAAACTGGCTGCTTCTTTAGCGAGTATCGCCCAAAAAGGCGCACGACGGTGCACAACCCACCGAAGGGATATAAATGACCAGATGAACTCTGTATATAAGCGAGCGATGGTGCAGTGATTTGGTTTTCATGTACACACAAGACAACGCAGACAAGATTCATGTAAAAAAAATAATCATTTTCTGATATTTATTATTTTAATTTTCCTGCACACTTAAAAAAATAAAAGCTAAATTTATAAATCTTTTTTTTCCAAACACAGCTATTTCAACATACAACCCCGACTATCCTGATTTTTTCGCTTTTATGTTTATTTTAACAATGATGATGAGCTTTTTTGGTAACACTTGAATAAAAATCAATACTTTTTTTTTTCCAAACAATCCATTTTGTCATGGATAATAGCAATTTTTAATGTAGCTGTTCAGGAATAATTTGTCATTGATCGACGTCTCAAATATTAGACAAAATTTAGTCCAAAACTGCTTTTCAAGTTTAGCCAGTAGTTCTAGAAAAAAGCTATGAACACAAGTAAAATGTGTTGCAGAAAAACACAAAACACCTTGATCTCAGTCATACAATAACAGACTGAACTGAATGGGTTCAAACCTGAAGAGCCAAATGAATCAATCAAGTAAATGAGAAAAAATAACTTAGAGGTGTTTAGAACTGCAGACAGTTTGTTTAATGGAATACCGACGCGATCGCTGTACATTCCTGAAAACTACAGTCGCTCAAATATGAAACTGCATTACTGTAAACTGCAGTAATTCACATTTCTGCACGTCAGCAAGTGCTACGGAACTAAGTATAAAATCCCCCCAGGATTACCAAACAAAAAGCCTTTCTCAGTATCCATGACACAAGTAAATCTAAAACCGATGCATGTACCAGTTCATGTAATAAATTCAAAGTTTACAATAAAGAATATAAATTACACAGCTCATATGAGGGCATGTTGCTTCAGATTAACACAGACAGTAGCAGGTACTACACTTACAATTCACTGGCAGGGATGGCACCAAACAAAAGGCACCAATGAGCGTGGCGGCTAAGAGAACCGCTTCAATATTTAGCCTCATAGAACAGAATTATAAAAAGGGAGAGATTGTGGAAAATGATCAAAATTATCAACAATCATTTAACCCTTCAGTTGGTATAAATATGAAGCATTGTTTTAAATTAATTTCGTACATTAAAAAGTGAGACAGAAACTGCTATGATTTAAATACCAGAAGATCTGTATGTACACATTTTAAAAAAATGATTTCTACAAACTTACTGTAAAAATGGAGGAGACACAGATCTATTATTAATAGTATTTAAAAGATATAAAAATATCAGGTCACTGGTCCTATTGCCAGCAGTTTATTGGCTTTGTTCAGTCCCTAAATACCTGCATGTCATCCCACTGAAGTGACAACAAAAGTTACGCTGAGATCTTGGCAGGTGACAGTGCCAGATGCCCTAAGAAGGCAGCATTGGGGTCAGTATATTTCAGAGCGTAAGAAGAGGCCGTTCTATTTAAGTGCCACTATCAGATCTCACCTTGTGCATGTTGCATGTAATGCACGTGCAAGTCTAGCTCCTGTGGTAAAGAACAGCCACAAATCATGCACTGAAGAAGGGGATTTGGCGCAAAGGGCAAAGCAGGACAACCAGGGGCACCATCAGCAGGGAGACTTTCTGCCTTTGCTTGTGCTGGCAGTAAAGTCTGGGAGCTGAGCGCCTCCTCAGAGACAACAGCCTGCTGGGTGAGGTAGTTGTTCTGCTGTGGAGGTGCGAGAGCGTCAGCTGCGTCAGAATGACAGGACCGAGGAGGTGACAAGGCAACGGGAGTCGGTGGCTTTGCGGAACCTTCAGGGTTCGTTTCCACCGACTCTTGTTCCTGTTTGCCTGCACACTTGTCTGCAGGACTCAGGGTTTGAGGCCCAGCTGGTGATGTCTGCAGGCCCTGCCCTGCAGCCCCCTCTCCCTTTGGGGGCTCAGCTTCGTGAACCGCGACCATGTTTTGGCTGCCCTGTGTTGAAACGGACGTAGTGAGTTTTCCGAAAGACGTCTCCCTCGCCTTTTCGGGTGGGCTGAGGGTCTGCGGCTTGAGAGGAGGTGCTTGGGAGCCCAAACCGGCTGCTCTTTCGTCAAAACGAGAACGAGAGTCTTCATGCTGAGCTGCAGGCTTTATTACCGCTGTCAGGGCGGGTGTGTCTGCCAGGGTAACATGCNGGAGGTGCTTGGGAGCCCAAACCGGCTGCTCTTTCGTCAAAACGAGAACGAGAGTCTTCATGCTGAGCTGCAGGCTCTATTACCGCTGTCAGGGCGGGTGTGTCTGCCAGGGTAACATGCTGCTGCTGCTGCTGCTGTTTTGGCCCACCCGCAGGCTTGTCCGGGGGGTCCTGCGTCACGGAAAGAGACTTTTTAAGGGCCCGCACAGCAGCAGCAGCAGCCTTTTCACTCCCTCCAGAATGGGCTTCATCGAGCTGAACTGCAGACTGGCCCCTCTGTGTGGATGCTGATCCGCTGACCCAGCTCACATTCCGTTTCTGTTCGTCCAAAGGGGCGTCACTGTGAGTTGTGACTGGAGGTGTACGAAGTCCCCAAGCTGCAGTTCCATCTGCTCGACTTGAATAAGACTCTTCGTACTGGACTGTTGCTTGGGCCACTGATGATGATGCAGCTGCACTAGGGGCGGGCTGCTTCTGCTGGGGCACAGCGCTCTCTTGTGCTTGCGGCTGCCACTGCTGCTGCCGCCACTGATCCTGGACGTCCGAGTGTGGTGTAAAAAGAGTGGGCTGCTGATGCTGAGCTGTCCTTCGGTCCCAGTCCTGCTCTCTGGATATCTGACCTGAATATGCTGGCAGGGAAGGCGGAGCCTGGCTTTCTCCTCCTTCCCACCTGGGCCAACCAGACGTCCACCTGCTGCCTCTTCTGCCCCTGCTTCCTCTGGCCCTTCCTCTGCCTCTCTGAGGCGCTAAGGGCAAGGAGTAAGGCTGACTGAGTCCTTGGCGTTTGCGGGCATGGATCTTTTGGTGCACCAGCAGGCTGCTGAGCCACGGAAATGACTTATGGCACTCAGAACACCGGTGGGGCCTCTCCCCAGTGTGGGTGTTCAGATGGTCACGCAGCAGGTATGCCAGGCCAAAGCTCTTGTCGCAGAGTTGGCACTTGTGGGGCTTGTCACCTGTGTGAGAGACCATGTGTCGCTGAAGTTCACCCTCCTCGCTGTAGCCCTTGCGGCACTGCGTGCAGCGATAGGGCTTCTGCTGGTGCAGCCGCTGGTGAGTCTTCATATTTTGCAGGAAGGCAAAGTCCTTGCCACATTCGGGGCACTTGAAGGGCTTCTGGCCAGTGTGGATGATCAGGTGCTGCTGCAGGTAGCTGCTGAACTTGAAGGCCTTGCCACACACCTTGCACTGGAAAGGTTTATCCTTGGAGTGTATTCGCATATGCAGCTCCAACACGGAGCGGTGGCGGAAAGTTTTGCCACATTCTGCACACTTCAGCATTTTTCTGTTCAGATGATCAGCAGAGTTTCCTGCCAGTACCTCCATGCTGTTATTTACAGCAGCCCTACTCAGCACATTCACTCCCTGCTGTGGCATCGTGTGGCTCAGCACGTGCATCTGTAAGCTTCTCTGGTCTGGCAAGGTGATAGGACAGTGGGGGCAAGCGACTCCCACGTCCCGACTCGCTCCGTTACCTGAAGTAGCCCTGCCCCTCCCTCCAAATTCCTCATCAGCCTCATGGATCAGCATGTGTGCCTTGAGGCTCGCCACATCGGGCAGGGTGAGGGGACAGAGAGGACAGGAGTTGATGCGCTGCACGCCACTCCTGCTCTTTGCACCTGTCCTGGTCCCTGAAACCCCCGCTCTCCCGTGATTCAGCACGTGCGTCTGAAAGCTGGTGAGGTCCGGCAAGGAGAGGGAACAGCGGGGACAGCGATGGGCGCGTCTGCGATGCTGCCGCCAGTGTGCCCTCATGTTCTGCGCAAAGGCAAAGGTCTTGCCGCAGTCCGGGCAACAAAACGGCTTCTTACCGGTGTGCAGGAACTGATGCTGGTGCAGCAGGCTGCCGTACTTGAAGCGCTTCCCGCACAGGTTGCACTGTTGTGTCCGTTGTTGCGTGTGCCTGCGGCGGTGGTCCTCCATGACGGAGCGGTGGCGGAACACCATGCCGCAGTCAGGGCATTCGAAGGGTTTGAGGGCGGCATGTGACCGCTGGTGGATGCGCAGAGTCCAGCCGCACGGGAAGCCCTTGTTGCACTCCAGGCAGCGGAAGGGAGTGTCCAGGGAGTGGGTCTGCATGTGCGCATTGACTGACACCCTGTACTGGAACTCCCGCCGGCACAGAGGGCACCGGTACGGTTTCTCCGGCGCCTGTCGGCAGGGGTGGCACCTGAGCTTTCCGAGGGTGGGGAAAGTTTCGGCGCAGTGCTCGCATCGCAAGCTCCGGCCCTCCCTGCCGTGGGATCTCTTCTCCAGCCCTGCCAGCGGAGCTTTCTCCTTGTGCTCACTGCGGTGCTTGATAAGACTGCTGCGGTGCTGGAACGTGAGGCCGCAGTCCTTGCAGGTGAGGGACGCCAGCTCGTCCTGGTGCGTGTGGAAGTGTCGGTGCAGGTTGAACATTTCCCGGCGAGTGAACCTCTTCCCACAGTCGCGGCACACCAGTCTGCTCTTCCGCTGCTTAACCTGCATCTCCCCCTGAGTCCCATCGCTTTCCTTGCTCTCCGGCTCCTTGCTCGGCCCCGTGGCCCCCCAGCCCCGCTCCTGGGGCGACAGAGGACCCTCTTCCCCTCCCGGCACCGATTCCTGAGCTCTCTCAGGTGTCAGCTCAGACGAGACGTTGCTCCTTATCTCAGGCGCTGCTCCAGGACAACGTGACAGGCACACGTTCAAGATCAAAACAAATACAAGAACGTGAACAGTAGCAGCAGCAACAAAAATAACAACAACAATGTCTGCAGGAACATTTTTATCATTATTCATTCACTTGGCTGGAGCTTTTCTCCAAAGAGACGTACAGCGACTGATTCGTACGCTGAGACATTTGGGTGTTTTATACGTACCTTAAGCGCGTGTAATGCCGCAGGAGTGGGATTTGCACAACTCTGTGTTATTTATTGCTCATTTACTTATTTTCCACCTTTTGTTTCGTGCCTTCTGTTATGTGTCGTGTAAAGCTGCTCTAAGCGTGAATGGTTATAACCATCATACCCTGTTTTCTAACCATTGCGCCACCTGCTGGCCCTGCATTCAAAATCAAGTCGCCGACTATAAACACTACGAAGCAGTGAGTGAGTGAGGCACAAGCAAAACAAGGAAGCAACTCGGGAGCTTTTCTTCAGCAAGAGAACTATTATGATTCCCGGTGCAGATCGATAAGACTCTTCGTAGGAGAGCAGGCAGGTGTCGAATAAGCGGGACAGGTTGTTCACACGGCTTGGTTTCGCTCACCGTCGCTGTCCCTCGGCGCCCTGACCTCCTGCGGCTCGACCTCGGCTCCGGACGACTCGGGCTCGCGCCGGCCGCCGCTGTCCCCCGCGCGCGCCGCCTGGGCCTCCGCTTCGGCTTCCGTTAAGTCGACGAGCGATGCGCGCGGGGCTCCGACCGTCTCGCTCTGCTGCCTCGCGCTCGCCGCCTCCTCACGTTCTCCTGCCGCGGCTTTAGGACCACCGCCGCAGCCGCGCGCCCCGCTGTCCTCGTCCGGGCTGGGGGTCCCCAGCGGGACCGTCCCCTCGGGGTTCGCCGCCGAGCAGGGGAGCGGTTCATCCTGGCGCGCGTCGGGTCCTGGCGAACTCGCAGCCGCCATCTTTGCGCCGCTCTCCGCCGCCCCACTGTAGCTGTCGCGTGCTGACGTCCGAAGCGGCGAGCGCGAGAGTCTTCTCAGGTCAGCTCGCGCGCGGGGGGGGAGGGGGAATTTGCTGCTTGTTCTTCTTCTTGTTTTTTTTTTTTTTTTTAAAAACTGATTTTCAGCGCTCAGCTCAGTAAACACGGTACACCGTTTGTCCATCCTTTGCGGCGATGTAAAATTTATGTAAATGTTAATACACTTACCGTGTTTGTAACATTTACAAAAATTGAAGTGTCTCCTGAAATTGTTAGATACATACACGCAAACCAAGGCTGCGGGAAACTGTTATGTGTCTATTAGAAACACATTTCCGTGCGGCACCGCACTTCATCTAAAGTGAAATGTTGCAGATTATTATTATTATTTATTTTGCTGAATCTGGAGTCCAGTGCGACCTATAGAGTTAGATAAACACTGTCACCACGGCGTTTTTACCGCACCTTCATAACAGGCGCCTCGGGAGGGGGGCTTCGAACCGGCAACCTTCAGTGTACACGTTCTATAAGGATGCAAAAACAAACGGCGGACAAGCTTGGAACACCGGGCTTTACCGGGACTACCTGTAAACACTTCAAACCAGGTAAAATAAGACCGAAACTAAATCGTTAGCTGTTCTCCAACAACCTGCTGCCCAGCAAATCGCGCTCTTTAAAAGCGCAGAACCGAGTCCCTGTGTGACGTTTCAGGTCCCCTTCTGTCCCCCACCTTAAAGAACATCATTCTTCGTTCGTCTTTACTGTAAAACCCTGGAGCGCATCTGGCGGGACAGAAGTCCTCCGTTCGACAGCGAAACGAGCAACATTAATACATTCAAAGGCACAATGTTAGCCAGTTATTCTACACCAGTTTTGCCTTTATTTACACTCATACTGTACATCTTCACAGAACAAAACCTTTCCGTCAGTACAAGACATAGAAATTGTGCAAAATATGATATCAGTGTTGTATTTATTTGCATTTGTCTTCAGTCAGATGGCATGCAGGACAACAGCGCATACAACGTACTGTAACTAGATGATGCTCCGCTTCAGAGACCCGGAATAAGACCAGACCCTGAAAGGTCCTGAAAACCAGTAGCCAAAGTGCTTCTCTTCTCTATTAGATTCTTGAGTAAGTGCATATAAAAACGGGGAAACGTATTTCCAATTTCACAGGAACAGCTCCACATTTTAGGTCAATATCATTCTGATTGTCTATACACAATTTAAAAAAATATGAACGTCTAAACTTTTTTTTTAAACCAAACCCTTTGTCAGTACTGATATGCTACCTATCAGATTTAACAGTTTTCTACTATGCAAAGGCATTACGGGGCTGAGCAGATAACTTTGGTAACACTGGGGGTAACGTGACAACTGGTTCAACTAACGTTTAAAATCAAAAAGAAAAATAAATTATTTCTTTAGTTGCGCTTCCTATGTACTTCAGCTAGCGCCTTCGCCTCCGTCGCTGCTCGCTAGACCTCCCCCGCCGTGACTGCTGGGCTCGCCGCGATACGTCCACATCAGGATTCGGCTGTACGGTTCCATCTAGAATATCAGGGGGAGGTGGCACTGGTGGCACGGTGGGTGGCACTGCTGGAGAAAGGTGAACACTAGAAGCTTGTTGTTGCTGTTGGTTGTGCTGCTGCTGTTGTTGCTGCTGCTGCTGCTGAGTCTCAAGAATACTCAAAAGCCTTTGAAGGAGGACATTGTTTTGCTGTAAGCTAACAGACAGAGTTTCTTGCGATGCCACCAGCGTCCTCACGTCACGGCGGAAACCTTCTCCGAATTCCCGAAGGTTTCGTTCCACCCTTTCCCCGAGCTGCACAGCCGCTTCACCCAACCCCCTGAGTTCGTCCTCGAGCCAGGACGTGCGAGGCGGAACCTCCATGGGACCGTGCTGTGTTCCAAGAGAAGGCTGCGGGCTGGGTTGTGGGGTCCCGTTAAGAAACGGAGCGCTGTAAAGCGGAGAAGGAGGCAGCCAGCGTTCGGATGTCGTAGGCAGCCCCAGTCCCAGACCCAGTCCCAATCCCAGTTTGTCCTCCATGCTGCTCTCGCCTCCGTCTCCTTCCCCATCTCCTTCGTTCACTCTTCCTCCTGCCTCATCCTCCTTATCAAAAATGTCCCTTTCAGAACCATCCCCTGCTCCCGCTACCACAGAGAGGAGAGAACAGAAACAGAGGGATCTTTGTTACCGTTCGCTCATTTAAGAAGCGTCCACATTAAATGAACTGTACGGCAGTAACAATCTGACGACAGCGTAAACACAGCTGAGCGCTGCGAATTACCCGCGTCGGCATCTGTAACGCACGCGTAAGAGGCCTTCAGCCTGTTCCCTGGCCTCTGGCGAGCCTGTGGGATCTTTGGGCTCGGTTGGCTAGACCTGCTCAGCCCAGAGACCCCTCTGCCAGGCGGCAGGCAGCAACTGCGGTGTCGAGCGTCAGCCAGCCTGCCCCCGTTGCGTCGTTTCAGGTCGTCCCAGCGCTTCTTCACCTCACGAAGGGTGCGGGGGACGCGGGAGACGGCGTTGACGCGTTCCAGGATCCCGCCCCAGATCCGCTCTCTTTCTCTCCTTCGTAGTCTCCCTGCCGGCCCAAAGAGCTCACCTTCACACCGGGTCACCTCTGACACCAGCACCTCCAGCTCTGCTCCGCTGAACCGGCTCTTCCGTTTTCCTCCGCCCCCAGCTGCAATTGCGGCAGAGACACTGCTATCTACAGCAACAGCGATGATAAACAATAAAAAAGGAACAATTTAAGAAGACTTGTTTTTATCCCCCTTTTCAACAGGGAGTAGGTCTCTCCCTTCTAGCATTAAGAGTTTCAAACTTTCCGTGGAAGATTTGCTTACTTTGCTCCAGAGGCATGATATCGTCATCTGCCGACATCATTGGAACCATGATATTGGGGTGGACGACCACCACATTGAAAGGGAGCCCAGCGGGAAGAACACCATTGTGGTCGCAGCTCCCTTCGGAGTCCTCATCCTCCCTGGTGAAGCCGTCTTCTGAGACCCTGCCTTCGATGGGTCCTTCAGGAGACTCGACTTTGATGTGCATGGGGGGCGAATGCTCATACAGCAGCCCCCCTTCCTCGTAGTACTCAGTCATGGATCGGGGCTGAGCCGTAGGCACGCTGACTGGCCCAGACCGACGGACACACACTCACATTCACGCGCTCGCCGAGGAACCACCCCCCCGACACGCGGCTGCACATTTCATGTCTGACTGAAGCGGCCGATTATAGCGACTCTCCGGGAAAAGTACAAAGACACACGCAACGCTTGCGCTACAATCACATACTAAACACACGAGGCTGGCAGCTAACACACAAACACACTGGGATAAACTTTGGTGGTGACACACACCTGGTTATCAACCAGTATCATTAGTCCTGTACTTAAACATTCCATTCCTAGTAGGTAACAGAAAGCAATAAAAACTTGTAGCTGTCATACACACAGACCAGGGCTGCAGGAAAGTCAGACATTCCTCAAGACTGGCACACGAGCACTGGAAAACACAGTCATGCACAAACACAGGTACAGTGCAAAGAGGATGAGACACAGCAACAGAGAGACCTCCGCATATGCACAGACATGTCCATTTAGGCAGACCCCCCACGGAGGAGAGCGAGCACGAGCACGGGGGCGGCACTCCTACGGGAAAACAAGAAAAACATAGGAGTTATCACAAAGTCACCAGATTCGAACGTGAACAGTAGCACAGATGCGCACAGTCCAGATGTGTCATGTTTGCGACTGTGAAACTGCAACAAAAAACTGATGCTGCCGCATCGATGCGCATTTTTTCTGCACCACATCCGCAACGGTTGCGCATTCCGCATAAATTAGGCTAGCTGGTTAGCGAGTCAGAAGCTATATTTGTCAGGGATCGGTTTCGTCAGAATAGTAAACGATTAGTAAGGGGTATTGCTCACCTTATAGCGGGACAGCAATTCAGCGGTCAATTCAGGACTAAAATAAATACAAAATTCACTACGCGCGAGCCCTTTACCAAGTTGACACCGCCTCCTCCTCCCCACGTCTTAAAATGTACACACAGCTGAGCGCGTCGCTGGATTTACACGTCATCGGCAAGGTTTTGCAACGCGGTTACTGTATACGAGACCCACGTGCGTTTCCGTGAAAGAGGAATTCTGTTAATATTGCGGGATGCTTTGCTGCAGGTTCCTCGTCTGGGTTCGTTTTTTAAGCGTTTGTACATATAACTTGCGACTGAATTGTTTTAGAACGTTTCGTCCCCAGTTAAACAAGTATTTAACCGTCGGTTTGCTGTTCGCATTGCGTTCGCCTTTCCTTTCCTCACGTACCTGGCAGTTTTCGCGCCAGCGCGGCTGAGGACCACACTTTGTCGCCGTCCCAGTAACAGCCGCACGACCAGGTAAATCACAGGCGTGTGGCGTCAAGTGCGGTAGTGTTCACGGTGTAGTACCTGCTCCTGCTGCTAGGGGCGCCCCCGAGAAGCCAACACAGCGCTGGGTGCACTGCGAGCTGTCAGGATACCTGTGAAGTGACAGGTTAGTGTTAGTATCCGCTTGTCCCGCTCAGGGTCTCGACAGTCCACTGGGCACGAGACCAGGAGTGGGGACACGACCTGGACGGGAATACTCAGCATCACGAATGAACCTGAAGTGAAAGTGTCGACTGTGGGAGGAGACCCACAGAGACACGCGACGAATAAAAATGGAATAAATAACATACACCAATGTCAGGACTGTGGAGCGACTGTCACTCCCAGATGTTCATTCCCACACAGATTTTTTTTTAAAAGCAGCTGTCCTTGAGGGAAAAAACATCTTGTTAGAAGTATACAGAATATGGTAAAAGTCTTGGGTTAGGGTCATTAAGGTTAAAAGAGGATATATTTTCTTTTTTATTTTTAAACTGAACACAATATCACTTTAATAAAATACAGGAGACTAGCTAAAATGAGCAAAATGAATTTAAGTCGTTGAAAAATGTGTATAGTTTGTTCATAGTCGTGAACAACGAATACCCGAATTACTAGATACACAATTTTATCTTATGATAAATTATCTTAAAACAAAAGAAACTTAACTATAGGACAAGTGTTCATCCCTGGCGAGGGCAAAACACATGGTTTTTCTTTCCAAGATCCAATCCCATCTCACTCTAATACAAATTTGAATGTTTTTTTAACCCGGATTTTATTATTCTTATTGTTTGTATGTGTGTCAAATTTATTACTGTTCCAATAAAAACTACCCAGAGATATAAATGAGTAAACTGCTGCAGATATTTTTGTACCCAAACCAAACACTGCACCCCAATTCTGAGATAAGTGTCTGCTAAATGTAATAATAATAAATTATAATAGCAGTTTGATCGGGATATATGAACAGTATGAATAGTCACATTTTTAAGTGCTCTTTGTAAAAGAATAATCCATATTATGTAAAGAAATGACTAAGAAGAAAGTGCCATTTTTGGTTGTTGACACTCACGCACAAGAATGCTGTTAAAATTCTTAAATATATAATTTATACCCATGCAGTCATTTACGTTTACATACATTTTACCTTCTAAACTGTGCTCTGTTGTCTGACTTCTCAGAAGCAGTAGGGTAAAATTACACACCTTTCCGCTGTCATCGGCAATATACCTACAGCAGGAACGTATATTTAAACGTGGGGATGTTTCAGTCGCCATCTGTCCATTCCCATGGAGATTAATGTTTACAAAGTGAAGGTGAAAAGTAGGAAAGGAGATTAAAAAAGACTATAAAAAGGTGGTTCACACAGCCCTTCGGCATCACGGAGCAGACCAACAAGGCAACCATGAAGCTTTTCGTTCTCCTGGCTTTGCTTGGCACAGCATGTAAGTAGAAAACTTCAAATATGTCAGAAATTTGAAGTTTTTGTTAACCTTTTGGTTCTTTGGTTCTTCGGAAATTAAGCTTGTGATTTTGGATTAATAAATACAACTTCTTCCACAGTTTTCTACATTCTATAGAAGCCACTGCTAATGGACATGGAATAACGTCATTGTTCATCCATCTCTCACGCAGTAACCTTCCCTTTGGACAATGACGACGACAAAATTGTCGGAGGATACGAATGTAGGAAGAACTCCGTTCCCTACCAGGTATCCCTGAACGTTGGTTATCACTTCTGCGGAGGGTCTCTCATCACCAGCCAGTGGGTCGTGTCTGCAGCTCACTGCTACCAGTCGTAAGTTCAAGCCCATTTTTGGTCATCCACTGTCAAACCAAGTAAAAATCTCAAAACAACTATGTATCCAATGCACAGGTATATAATCGGGTAACACAGCTGCACTCGGGCTGTTTCGCCATATGTTTGAACTCTGCTCAGTCTTACTGGAGTTTGCACGTTGTCCCTGCGTTCATCTGGGTTTCCTACCACGCTCCAGAGATGTGTTTCAGATTAACTGGGGCTTCCGAATTGCCCTTAGTAAGTGAGAATGTGTGGCTTCTCCACAATGTCCATGGGGTATCCTGAGTAACCGAGTGCCCTTTGAGGAGACACACCTGGCCACTGCATCCTTGCCTTGGGCCATCAGTTAAGGGTGGCGAGTGAATGAGTTACGTCATTTAAAAGAGACACTCTCAGTTCAGCCTTCCAGATCCTCAGCTCATTTTGCACAGAACAGTAGATGTGTCAGCACAGATGTATATTTCCACCCTGTGATGGAGCGGCATCCTGTCCAGGGTGCATCCTTCTAGTCTTGCATCTGGTGATTTCAGAATAGGTTCCAGCTCCCCGTAACCCTGACCAGATGAAGTGGTTAATGAAAGTGGATGGACGAAACATTTCCACTTTACCGCAAGTAAAGAAGTGCACGTACTGCACACAAACGTAACACTACTGCTCCAAAATGCCCGATAATCAAAAAAATTCCATATCGTTCTCCATCATTAATAGTAGAAATATCCAGCTCATTCTCCTGCACCTCTATGGCATTCTAGGCGTATCGAGGTTCGACTTGGAGAGCACAACATTGCCATCACAGAAGGTACCGAGCAGTTCATCAGCTCCGCCAGGGTCATCAAGCACCCCAACTACAGCAGCTACAACCTCAACAATGACATCATGCTGATCAAGCTGAGCCAATCTGCCACCCTCAACAGCTACGTCCGCACCGTGCCCCTGCCCAGCCGCTGTGCTCCCGCTGGCACCATGTGCTTGATCTCCGGCTGGGGCAACACCCTCAGCAGCGGCAGTGAGTAACACCAGAGCCTCTGCAAACATTCAACACCTTTTTTCCGAGCATTGCTCGAGTCGACCGGAGATAACGTCTCCTCTGCTGCTGCTCCCCAGCTCACTACCCCGACACTCTGAGGTGCCTGGATGCTCCCATCCTCAGCGACACCAGCTGCAGAAACTCCTATCCTGGTCAGATCACGTCCAACATGTTCTGTGCTGGGTATCTGGAGGGAGGCAAAGACTCCTGTCAGGTAATGTCCACATTGTACAAAATAATGTGTTTGCTAAAGGCCTTTGATATTTCCGAATAGCGGCTGTCCGTGCATTAATACACACCGCAGTACCGTGATACCGACATACCGTTTGCATAATGTGCAATATACTGTGATTATACAGTAATATACTGCGACTGGCACTCTAGACGCGTTCTTGACAAATGGAGCTGAACGAAATGGTGCTATAAGAGAGCATCGAGTACAGTACGCCACATAAATGGAGCTTGAAAACTGGACGTGCACAACATAATACAAAATAGATTGTCTTTAATAATAATGAACATAGAAAACAGTATTTATGGATAATAAAAAATGTTTCAAAGGTTTAATTTTTAAAGATAGGGTAAATTATTATGATACATGACACAAAGTGCTAAATAAAAGAGCAATATTACGAAACATCGCTGTAGGAGGTAGTGCTAACGGAGATATTACTATATATGTCAACAGAGACACCATCAGCCATTATGCCACAACTGCACAGTTTTCAACGCACCCTTCGCATTTCGCTTTCGTCTCTTGCCTTACAAAAGAAATCTGCTCACGTAATGCTTCCATTTTCCTTACTTTTGAGAAAGTTAGTTGTTCTTTTCTGCTCCCCTCTTACTTTTCCTCCTCACTATTCTTAATTATGAATGTTACTGCTAATCGTTGCACACGTTTTGCTGTTTTCGTGCTTGAGCTGCACTTTCAGTGAAAAAATAACCTGAATTGAACGGACCCGAGTTGAACGCTCACGTTCCTCTTGCAGGGTGACTCTGGCGGCCCAGTGGTGTGCAACGGTCAGCTCCAGGGTATTGTGTCCTGGGGATATGGCTGTGCCCAGAGGGACAAGCCTGGCGTGTATACCAAGGTCTGCAACTACAACTCCTGGATCCAAAACACCATTGCATCCAACCTATAACGAAATGAGGCTCACAGAAAGCAAATTTAACTGAATAAATGAACGATGCATTTTATTCTGAAACTAACTGTTACGGTCTGATTTGTTCCAGTGTCATTAGTCAACCTTTCCTGTTTCTCGTGCTATTCTGTCATTTTGGAGAATTCAACGCAAATCACAACACAGGGATTTTGGTTACCAAACAGTCACCCAAAACAACACCCAACATATTTGGACTATTTAAACATTCAAGGGATGGTAAAATATGCAACTTTATGACTGTCAGCAATAAACACATAAGACTGTAAACACAAAACAGCAAAATGTCAACATCAAGATGAAGGGATCACATACACACCTCAAGTACAGTCAGATCTAATTGTGCCCAAAACGTTGGAAATTATTTTTTTGCCTTGTCAGTACAATTTACTGAAGCCAGAAGGTTTTAAAGATTTTATTCTTTGCATGTGTACTTCACCCTTACTGTTTGACTATTATTAACACATCTCAGTACTCCACCTTCCTCAGCTCAAGCCTCACTGCAGTTTTCCATACACGAAGCTTCCTGGCTAAACCACACAGGAGCAGGGTCTGCACTGGCTCTGGGGAGGCCGTACCGTGTACATCTAGAGGTAATGCAAGAGGGGGTGCTGGGGAATTGTCAAATACCTGCATCTGAGCAATGAAGATGTAACGGCGACAACAACACAGCGACCCTCTGTTCAGTTGCAGTTCATATAAAATCTATGGAGTGAATCAAAGGTAAAACCTCAAATGATTCATCCACAACAGAGAGACGGTCTCCCCTTACTCTGCCTGCACTTGTGCACCGAACAGGCGTGAGGATGGAAAGATAACTGCTGACGCAGCAGATAAAAATGGTGCAGTGACTCATACTCCTCTGTCTTACAACTTCTACTGAACATGGTAAATAATTTGACAAGGTATAAAAAGCACAGTGGGGGGCAGAAAGGAACAGCAACACACATACAATCTAATATGAATTATTCTTGTACAAATTGCACTCAGTAAAATGCAACCTTCTGCTGTTCATTTATTCAAAGAGCTTTAAAGAGAGGCTCGTGATTCAGAAAAAGCTTTGCGAGGGAAATTGAGAAAACATTTTTTTACATTTATTTATTTAAAAAGAAATCATTTTCATTATTTTCCTAGAATAAGCCACAAAAGTAAGACTTTAAAATTTCAGTGTGTTACACCACTTTTCCTTATAATATTAGGTATCATTTAGGATGATTTTGGGGGGAACCTGGATTAGGGTCAAACTAATTTTTCCTCCTAAAAATAATATAAGAAATAATTCCATTATCTGCTTTTTGGCCCTTTTCCAGGAACAAATGAGGACCAGTTAACAGAGGGCTATATGTGCATAATTTTGGACACATTTTCATGGTAAAAGATAATTCCTTTGTTCATTCCCTGTAATTAAAATATTATTTTAAAACGCAGCAAACACACTGCATTAATCTCTGGTTGTGTAACCAAGTCTCTGCTCTATATTTTGTTCTTGTTCTTGAAGGTCTGACCCAATATTTTCCACATTACAGATTCAAGCTTTCTTTTTCATTCTCTTCCCCAATGCCGGTTCATTTGATTTCCTTAGTTTTAAGGTTATACTCCTTTTTTGTCCCCACGTTCTGCGTCCCGCGGTTTGTGTGTGTATCGGTGTAGTGTTTTGTCAGTGAAATCTCCTGTATAAACCTTTCTCCGCAACTGGAGCAACAGTAGGGTCTTGGCTGACCCCGAGGGGGCCGTGAAGCGAGGTACCCAGTACGCGGCGGCGAGGGGGGGTGCTTGGCGGTCATGTGCCGTTCCCAGGTACGAGGATCCGTGAAGATAATGTGACAGTGCAGACAACGCATCGAACCGTCTCCGCCTTTGTCAGTTTCGCTCTCTGAAAATCAACAAAGAAACAAGGGAGTCAGGTGTTAACCATATTTTTATAACCAGCCATCTTTGAAAACTGAAAATCAGGTAAAGAATTCCCTTTTAACCAAAATATAAAAGGTACTAAAAAAATCACTTACTGTAAATCTTGCACTGTTCCACTTCGCTCTCTACCTTTCTCTCCACTTCTGCTTTGTGTTCTCTCTTTCCTGGCACTGACCCCTCCACCCCAGATGGGCTCAAACGCCACTTGCTGTGTGTGCGCTGGTGCACTGAGAGAAGGCGCGAGGACGGGAAGGTGCGATCGCAGACGCAGCAGGCAAAAACGGTGCGCCCACGGAGCTGCTGTTCATACTCAGCTGGGTGTTTGAAACGCAGGTGCCTCTCCGCTGTCTCTGCGTCGCGGAACGTCATGAAGCAGCGCAAGCACTGGGGAGACTGGGGCAACTGGGCTGCGACCCACAAGGAAAACACAGCACAAGTCATTAAAAAGGGGAAGACAGCCATTACCAGGATATCACAACCACCGTGATGCTCAGGTGTCCGTACTACACATTATTCGTTACAATCGTCAGTCAGGTTTTATTTTATTCCCCCAACAAACGTTTAGATTACGTTTTATTCATTTTTGTAAAAGGCCTAGTTGACTGTAAAATAGCCACATATGTGATGTGGCTTTATGCGCAGTGTTGGCAGCAACGGAGTGATTCAGAAAACCCGCACAGAACACACTATAGGAAAGTGAGAATAATCAGTCCCTTGAAAAACACGTCTTAGGACTGTTGGAGTAGATCGGGGAACCCGGAGCAAACTGAAGGGAATGAAGGGAAACTGCCCGGTCATGGTGTGTTATGACGAGTCTCAATTTTTTTGAAGCGCAAACATGTTCCGTTTATTTATTTCAAGTGCACTTTCTTACTTATACTCTCTCACTCGCTTTCATTAACCTCTTGTCCTTGTCAGGGTTGCGGCTGTCCGGAGCCGATTCCAGAGTCACTGGTCCGTCGCAGGGCAACCGCACACTTTCTTTCAGTCACTCACACACAGATTAAAGGCAAATTAGTGAACAATTAATTTGAAATAAGTGTCTTAATAAGAACCGTGGGAGGAAACCCATGCATACATGAGGAGAATGTTCATTTTTCACTTATATACTTTGTAAAATTTCTGTTTGCTGCAGATTGAACGTGTTTACACTGGCAGGCAAAAGATGTTAAAACACCACATTAAACTCACTTAGATAATTTTTAGAGATAATGTCTGGTTTATATTATTATTATTTTTATTATTAAGATTAGACACTCTGCACGTTTTACTGGTGAACCATCAGAAATGCACAGTGGTTTGTGGAAGCGGCATATGTGCTAAATTTGTGACTCATACGTAATGGGACCTAAAAATAAATAAAGGAAAGTGTATCATTAAGCGTTTTTTTTTTTTTTTTTTATTGTGACAGTGGCATAAGTGTTTTTGGACCAACCAACGCAACTGCAGAATAAACAGAATCTTGTAAATCTTGAAAAAAATGTGTGGCATCAACAGGAAAACACAACCAAACGAAGCTCACCTAAGAGACAGCCTGCGTTACCGGCAGGTGTCACACTGTCACCGTCTCCCTCCTCTCTCCCTTTGCCCTGCTCTTCTCCATCTGCCTCCTCACCGTGCTGGCTCAGCCTGTGCCCCCGAAGAGCTTCAAAACTGCAGAAGCTGCGACTGCAATTCCGGCACTGGTGCCGAGTGTGGGACCTCCGATGGGACGACAGCTTCCGGAGGGTTCTGAGAGTGCGGCCGCAGATTCCACACACGTACCGGGACTGACCGACGTGACTCCGTTTGTGCATGATGAAGGCAGTGGGCCTCAAGAAACGGTCGCCGCACACCGGGCACTGGAATTCCAGTTTGGCAGCATCTCCTTCGTCCTTGTTCATCACGCCCATGCAGCAGTGTCCCGTCAGCTCCCAAGACGAGCTGAAACAACGCTGGCACAGTCGGCACCGCCACAGTGAATCGCTGCTTTGGGTCCCTTCGGCTGAGGCAGGAACCCAGTCCTTCCCTTCACACACCCTCTTCTTCCTCTTTGTTTCTTTGCCCTCTCCTTCCACGGCATCTGGGTCATCCTTTGGCAGACAGGTGTTCACCACAAGGGGTGTGGAATGTCCTGCAGGCAGCGTGGAAAGTGACACACGGGGATTGAGAAAGGTCAGGTCAGGCTACATCAAAACGTGTGCAATAAGAGTGAAGAACAACCCGACACTCTGGACTGGAAACGCACCTCCTGGTTGCTCCTCTTTCTCCTGCTTGATGACCGACAGTGAAGACGCCTGAGGTTCAGAAAACTGCTCCCCGTGATCTTCTTCTTCTTCTTGCTTGACAATAACCATGAGGGTATTGGGGTCCAAAGGTCCTCCTTTCACACAGACAGGTTCCATTGTGCTCCAGACACACACCAAACTGGAAAGATGTGAGAAAGGAGGAAAATGCAGTATCAACAGTCAGTGCTTTAAGTGTGTGATTTTTAACCCTGTAAAATCTCTCTATCACCCCTCCACGCTGCTATACTGTGGGGCAGAAACGGAAAACACATTTAAAACTGTTGACCCTGTGTTTCATACAGCTTATGCTATTTTGGACATTAGCAGAATGAAGGGTCCACCTATATAATATGTACAGTACAGTAAAGTCCGTCCTTTGTGAGCCGCGTTATTCCCTCTGCGGCTGAACTCCGTTTTTCGCTGGAAACGCAAACCCTTCTCGTACATCACTCTTTTCACGCATTCCCCGTGTCTCTACATGTTGAACTAAGTAAGTGCAGTTAAATATCTTTTCAAAACAATAGAACTCTCGGTTGTAATACGGTACTGCAGCCCTGAGGTCCCTCGCGCGCCGTTAACCCCGCGCGCGCGCGCGCGCTCGGTCCTCCACGGGGTGCACGGTTCCTTCCCGTCAGCAACGTTTTCACGGACAAATTGGTCAAAACTCTCGAACCTTTTATTAACAGAAATTCTTTTACAGATTATCTGAATGACCAGAAAAAAAAAAAAAAGAAAAAAAACTGCCATATCCGAACAGTCGTCTCACACACCGGTTCGGGTGTCGATTCCTCGTCAGCGACGTTTCGCCATCGGGAACCTGCGGGAACCGCGCTGCTCACAGAAAGAAGAACCTTCCAGGAGGGGAAGCCTGGATGGACTGGTGCGTTTTCTCCCGTGAGCTGAGGCGACAGAAGAGGACGGGAACAGAGATGCTCAGCTCGGCTCGGCTCGGCTCCTTCACTTCCGCCCGGTAACGCCGTATAACCCTGTGGCGCGCGCCGAGCTCAGGCGCCCTTCTTGTATGTTATATAATATAAGAGCACGGAATTCGAGCGACGTCACACCTTCCCTTCGTCCCCACGACTCTGAATCGGCTCACGTCGCGTCTCCTGCGTTCCGACTCTCTGCTCCGTCGCACCCTCTCCCCGCTGTCGCTTGTTAACTGAATCCCCCCTTGGGTGCAGATGAATGATTTAAACAAATATTTAATTCCACAATGCAGTCACCAGCAACAGTACTCTGAATACACAAAAGTAACTGCTCGAGAAATGTTTTTAAAGGCGGTGGGAAAAACTGAATTGGAGCAAAGACTGTGTATTACACCCCCCCAGGGGCTGAGCTAAAGGCCCAGGAGCCAAAGCAGACGTCCGTCACGAATGAGCTTGAACAAACACCGTCAGAGCAGAGCATTTCCATGCAAACCGAGCATCCTGACCACGACGTCAGGTGCTGGCTAATGACGTCACAGTCCCCACACCTTCAGCAACGTGAACGAGGCAAAGAAAATGACAAAGTATGACTTTATTGACTTGTTATCGTGACATTTACAAGGAATAAAAATGAATATTTTTGACATTTTTTGTGGAAACCTCCTAACTTATGTCGGTTTATGCTCTGCTTGGCAACACTGACACTTCAAAACGATCAAGGTCAGAAGGAGGCATTTAAACACCCAGTGCGCCAAAGTAAATAATACAGAAGCAACATCTCCCAACAGACTGGATCTTGGGAAACCATAATACTCAAAGGTTAACTTTTGAGTTAACCAGCAAGATACAGTGTGGGAGGTTTTGTTAAATAAAACACTTAAAACGAAAAAAAACGGCAGTAATACTATATTACAAAACGGTTTTTCCTCCCTTCAGTGACGCATCCACAGTAAATACACATCTTCTGTTTGCATTTCATAGTGAGAAATAGCCGAGACACAACGGATGCGATTCGTACAGTGCACTGTTCCACGGTAAAAAATCAACGACCTTCACAGTTTATACAGTTTTCACAAACGTAAAATTGCATCATGTCCCCCAACTTCCCCGTGGAAGTTTAACAGCGATGCAGAAGTGTCTTTCACAAATTATCCCAAGTAGGGACCGAATGTCACGGTGTTAAAAATACATAAAGAAGTACAGTATTGATGCCAGTTACTGCCAGCAAAGACGATCAGCACTAAACACAGCTAATATGGTCCAAACGCTGACTGCGGCAAAACCAGCTGTTTTTTTCAGTCAGAACAATCGACGGTGTTATATGGACCAACGAGACATAAAAAACAAAACAAGCTTTAAGAGCTATTTGGCTTTGCTCCGCAGAGACGCAGCAGGACATGCAGGGCGTGAGACACCAGCAACATCTCGTATTTTTTAAACCCTGTTTTTCTTTTCTAGAATCACATACAGGGACATACATGGCTGTAGCAGTGATTCAGACAGTAGCAGCAGGGGACAAAAAACATCTTTTCATTGCTGAAAACTACTTAAGAACCCATTTTATAATCGTGAGACAACATTTTTATTTTCTATAACTGACTTCAAATGCTTATCTCTGCAGGTCTAGAAAGGCATCTGTGGGACCAACAGCAAGACGTTTCGTGTGACATGGTGCCACTTGTGGAGTCATCTGCAGGACACTGTGTACAGGGACAGCTTTCATTCAATGCGATGGGGAGACGCCGCTAAATTTAGCTGTTAAAAGCTCTCATCACAAGACATAAATACGTGAACGAAACACTGAGGAAAAGGCCGTTACCTGCGGTTTCCTGGAACTTCAGCAACCAAGAAAAAAAATCAGCTCTAAAGCCTTATAATAATGTAGTTTAGCCTGCAATGTCCACCTGGTACGACCTTTACCGTCACCGATTGAGGTATTTTGTGTAATCAAAACCCCTTATACAAATAGCACTATTAAAATGGGATATTTACATTTGCCGAGGGCTTAAAACAGCATAACCCACCCGACGGGGATAAAACCAGCACTACAGCTGTCTTTCCTACACTACACCTCTCCTCTTGCGTGCTGTAAATAATGTTCGTATAACTCCGGGACATCGGTAAATTGCTCCCCACACTCCGCACACTGGAAACCCTCCTCCAGCTCCTCTTCATTTGCAGAAAGCGCACCGGCGGACAACTGGATCAGTGTGCCACTTTGATTGGGGAGATGGGGAGACCGAGGTTTAGAAAAAGGCACGGCTGCGGACGACGAGAGAGTCTGAGGTAGGCGATCTGTGGCGGAGCGCGGGGTGGGTGGGGTGGCTGGGCGGCCCACCTCGTTTCCTCCGTGTTGGGAAAAAGAAGGGCAAAAGGGGGATGGATGTGGATGCGGGAGCAGAGAGGTGTAACCGGGGCAGCTGTCCTGGCCATCTACTGAACTTCTGTTACAGCGAGAGATTATAGGGGCTGAAGTTGAGGAAGCCGCATCAACGCTGCATTTATTTTGGTAGTGAGAGAAGTAGTGGCTCCTGCTTTCAGGGATGTTTGCCGATGAAACCTCAGGTTGAAAATATGGTCCCGGATTAGGCAAGTGTTTATGTTTAAAATGTTGCTGGACTTTCTGGGGGGGAAACGTGAGTGAGACCTGGTCAACAACGTGCCCGCTCTGCCAGGCTGCCGTGTTGCTCGGAGAGGAATGGCAGAGCTGATGCTGAAACAGCAAATTCACAGTTTTGAAGCTTGCGTCACATGCCCCACATTGATAGGGCAGCAAGAGGGGTTGTGATGACGCTTCTCTAAGAGGAAAGCTGACATTTACATGAGTTTCCAGGTGTAGCTGCAGCTCACCGGGGTGGAGAAATGAGACGTTGCAGAGAGGACAGTACCGTGTGTGAACTCGGTGGTGTACGAAAAGGTGTCGCTCCAAGTTTTTCTGATGGAAGAAACCCTTCTGACAGATATTACAAGTGTACGGTTTAGAAGATCCATGCCACTCTCTTTGATGGTCCTTCAAAATCTCTTCACAGGAACAAGTATAAGGACAGAGATGGCAAACATGAGGTTTTTTCTCCGCGTGCTCCAGCAAATGCTTCCTGTAGAGCCCGGCGAAGCGAAACCCTTGGCCACACTCGGAACAAAAGAAACGTCCCCGCTTTTGTCGGTGAACTCGCTGATGCAGCCAGAACTTGTTCCAGTTCTCCAGAGTCTTGCCACACTGACCACATGTGTAGCTAAGCCCCCGGACATGTGTCAACATGTGAGCTCTAAGTCTCCCCAAGTGCCGGAAGAGTCGGCCACAGCGAGGGCACAAATACTTTCTGGGGTCAGATTTGCGATGTTCACGAAGCGACTGAAAGAGGCAGCGCCTTGGAGGGTAACGTTGTTGGGGATTTTTAAAGCTCATTTTACAAGGCTGGAGAGCAGAGGAGTGGACGTGGTTAGAGTAAGTGAACATATGAAGGGGTTTGAAGCTTTGGGTTTGAAGGTGAGCAAACTGCTTTAACACTCCGTGTTCAGTTTGCCTGGATCCTTGGTTATGAGGCTGTTGTGGGGCTCGCGATTGAAATTTCTGATCACTCTGGGACTTCAAATATGGCAAAGACTGGGGAGGAAAATGTTTGTCGTCTTGAGTTTGAGATCTTTGCGACTCACGAGACGCTTGAACCGGCCGGGTTGCAGTTTCGGCTGATGACGTCCCATCTCCACTGTACTTGAGGCAAGTTTGGCGGTGAACGTTGAGGTCGGACATCTGGGTGTATTTTTGACCACAGACATCACAGGTATAAGTCTGAAAGTCTCCGTGGTTTCGGATGTGGAGGTTGTACTGATGTCGAAGGCCAAAGCTCTTCTTGCAGATGTGGCACTGAAAGGTTATTGGGGACTTTGCCTTCTGTTCTGCTTCTTGCACTTGGTCATCTCCTATGTGCGTACAGAGGTGAGCTTTCAGTGTTCCAAGCTGTGCAAATCCTTTACCACAAACAGTGCAAACATAAGGCTTCACCGACCAGTGTATTTTCTCATGAACTCGAACGCTGCAAGCCTGGCTGAAAGACTTGCCACAAACTTTACAAGAATAGGGCTTCTCTCCGCTGTGAACCCGCATGTGGATCTTCAGCATCGAACAAAAACGAAATCCTTTACCACAGACTTCGCATACGTGAGGCTTGGCGTCCTTCAGAGCAATGGAGGATTCAGCAGAGCTGTTTTTAGGATGCACGTCAACATCTACTGTTTTATTATTCCCGAATTTCTCAGTGAAAGTGGAGAGGTCTGGCTCGAGGTTATGCGTTCGGCAGTGCTCCAGGAGCTTATCTCTGTCTGAGAACCGACTACTACAGTACGGACACTGCAGAAGTTCTGCCTGCCTGTGCACCTTCCTGTGAGTATTGAGATTCGAGCGCTGAGCAAAAGTCTTACCACACTCCTGGCAACTATAAGGCCTCTCACCTGTATGAACACGGCGATGAATAATGTAGGAGGAGATGTGGTGAAAAGTGCGTCCACAATAACTGCACTCTATAGGTTTCTTTTCTTGACACCTAGGTGGGCGTCCTGGGCCACGAGGCTTCGAGGACTCAGAAGCTACAGGAACCTC
Organism: Arapaima gigas; assembly: GCA_900497675.1. Taxonomy (NCBI): domain Eukaryota; kingdom Metazoa; phylum Chordata; class Actinopteri; order Osteoglossiformes; family Osteoglossidae; genus Arapaima; species Arapaima gigas. The sequence goes on along the minus strand of UFQX01001429.1, from coordinate 16,855 downwards.
AGATGTACTTTTGGCACAGTTTTGATCTGTGCTGCTTCTTTCTGCTTCTTGCACACTCTGTTCAACGCTCTGGAAGATCTCTTTGCGTGAGTTTTTATTCTGGAGCTGTTCAGAACATAACTGTGAAAACTGGTCTTTGGCCTTTACCCTTTCATTAGAAGAATCTGGTAGGACTGGAGGCAGAATATTACTTATCACAACAGCTTCAGGGGAATTTTTGTCAGCTTCACAGGCAACTTCAGATTCAGACTTTGAAGGATCAAGAGCAAAAGGGTCACCCTGGACTTTCTGCTCAGAAATTAGGATCAATGCATCTCTTTGTTGTCGTTCCTTCACTGGACTTTGCATTTGTCCTTTTTTAAGCACCTCAGGCTTTTTTCCAAAATCCTCTGCCACTTCTTTTAATGCTTCCATTTCCAGCTCCGCTGTATTTGCAGCTACAGATTTTAACTTACCATCTTCATCTTTTGAGTCTGAAAAAACCTTTTCCTTTAAATTTTCATCCCCCGAACCTTTACCAGCTGCTTTTCTGCACGACTTCACTGTATTTTCCGAATCCATGACTTCCAAAGATAATCCACTGTCTTTTTCGGAATAGCAGACCTGTACTTGATTGTCTGTCTTAAGGTCATTGGTAAGTGGTTTCCCTGAGGTGCCGTGGTCTTCAGAACCCTTCTCATCACTAGAGACTGTTTTAAGGAGCTTTCTCATATCAGAAGATTCTGCCGCTGAAATTTCCTGACCACTTTCAGACTCTCGAGTCAACAGCTGGCTCTGTGTTGTGACTTTGGCAGCTTTTTGCGATTCATCTAGTTGTTCAGCTGCTGTTCTGTCATATTTTGCAGTTTTGACTGTCCCAACTTCTGCCTGGTTTTCACTGGACTGCAGAGAAACATCTGGTGCACTTTCTAGCTTTTTTTCCAAGGGCTCAACCTTGACTTTCCCACGATCATCCCACCAGGACCTTTTCCTCCTGCGTCTCTTCCTTGAGCCTGTTCCTTTCTTCTGCCATTTTGTGAACTGGTTTGTACCACTAACTTCCACAGGCTGCTGAACTGATGCCATCCTTCCAGTATCAGTTATACACAATGACTTAACTGGCCACGCATTTCCAGGTGATCCAAATTCTTCAGAGAAATTTTTCAGAGCGACTGCCTCCAGCTTCCGCTCCTCACACTGACCAACTACGTACTCCTGCATCTGCAATTGCGCATCTGCCTTAGAAGTTTTAACTACTGTCTCTCTGACACCCAAGAGCGCTTTCTGGTTTCTAAACCTTTTCTTCCGTCTGTCTACTTTATGAGCTTTTTTTGTTTCAATTTCTGAAGAAACATTCAAAGGTGGAGACACGGCCTCTAATAATTTCGACTGACATGCTTCCGACACAGAACGCTTTTGATCTTCTACCGAATACATGGGATCAACTTCTGTTTTTAAATCCTGAATCGGAACTGTTTTGCGTGGCCTCCCACGTTTTCGAGGCATTTTACTACTAGGAGCACCGACAGACACTGACACATCCCGAGGAGGTGGTGGTAGATACCTGGGAGTATCGCAAAGTGAGTTAGATGCATTGCGGACTGCAGAATCCAACATACTAACACCCTCGTCGTTGTGCCGCATCCCAGCTTTCACTTCATATGGATTTTTCATTTCCAAAATACTTCCAGCTGATTCGGGGTCTGAGCTCATGTCTTTCCCAACAGCATCTGCCTTGTATTCAGGCTTTACCAACAACTTGTTTGGTATCACAGTGTTTTGAGAGATGGTGTTGATGCCTTTTAACCGTTTATGTTCCATTTTTCTTGGTTTCTTTTGCGCCTCCCAGCCTTTAGTCGGGGCGTCGCCAAAAGAGAAAACTGAGTCACATCCTGTCAGCGTTTCCTGTGAAAACCCCGGCACCTTCTGGAAAACATAAAGGTTCGGCATCTTCGAACAACCGGACCACACTGGTTGTTGGCTTTCTTCAACTTTGATTTTCCTTTTTTTCTTCGGCGGTTTCAGCGAACCACCTTTAGAAGAACAAACGTCTAATTCTGGTTTTGGGGAATGTATCACAGGTGCATTAAAGGTTTTTTCTGACTGCAGAAGAGGATCAGGGGCACCTGAAGAAGGTGACAAAACTGCTTTACTGCTTTTAGAATGAACCCCTTGTTTTGTAACCTTGTCATCTGCACTTGATTTACATGCCCGGGTATACCTTCTCACGTGAGTATCTTGAAGCCACAAATCATTCTTCTTTTCTTTTTTAAGTTTACTTATTCTGGGATAATGGGAAGTGATGTCCTGAGAGACATTCCCAGTTTCAGGATGAGCAATTAGATCCGTTTCCTTGGCATTGACCCTCCCCTGTTGTGCAAGTACCATCTGTTTCGCCATTTTAATCAACGTTTTCTTCTTAAATGGTCTACCAATTTTACGTTTCAGCTTTAAAGAAGAGTTGCTGCCCTTGAGCCCAACAAGCACTTCACCCATCCCCCCCTGCTCTCCAAGCTCTACCCTTTCTTCTTCCACTGCGTTCAGAGTCTCCGGTGTATTCCTCGGGGTGTCTGAACCTGTGGATTTGTTCAATACCTGCAATATGTCTTGTGACACGACAAGATTCTCTGCTGAATCTGTAACCCTCATGCCTGTGCTCTTCCTTTGTTTGTCTGAAAAAACTTGGGAAAACAGTTGCTTCCGATGTTTTAATTTCTCCAAATGAGCAATGCTGTCTTGTTTCACTGTAACGCGGCCTGCTTGCTCAAGGATGTTTTTTGGTGAAGGTGACAATGCTTGGACAGTCTTCCCCTTTTCTGACTCTGCTGGCATGTTTTTTTGGTGACCACATTTCTGTTGTTTCTGGGATAAAGGTCCATTTGGATTTGATGTAGTTCCGTCGTGGAAACCACATGAAACTCGAGCGCTTCCCATTTTACCTTTCCCTTCCATTTCACCTGGTTTTCTTGTTTTGTTTATTTTGTGCGCTGAATTTTTTTCACATAATTTCTTCACAGGTTGCCGTTCAGCCGTGACCTGTGAAAGGGAACTTTCTGCTTGGTGTCCCCTACCAATTCGCTTCTGCTTTTCAGCACAAACACCGGCTTCGTCTAAGGACCGTCTGCCAGTTAACGGACGAGGAGACTTTGCCGGCTGTTTAAAAGAAGCAGTAATGTGAGACACTGCATCTAATGTCTCATTTATAGTGTTTACACGTTTTTTGGGTCGGCCAACCTTTTTTTTCTGTCTTACACTTGTGGAAATCAAAGTCGGAAATTCGGTTTGAAGTGTGCTGGGGGACCGAATCTCAGCAACATCTGGATTCGGCGTTTTTGAATGATTTGTACTTGTCTTTTGCTTTAGAGCTGATTTCATTTTAATAGCATTAAGGGAAACGACATCCCTTATTTTTTCTTTCTTTTTGGTTCTGTCAACAGCAACAGTCTCACCAACACTGATGTCCTGGGTACAGTTTTCAGACTTTCCAGACTCAAGACCTTGAAAGCGATCAGCATTTTGCGCAAGCTGGTTTTTTGTAGTCCTTTTGTTCTTTGGTGGACGACCAACTTTCCGTCGAATTTTAACTTCAGGCTCACATAATGTCCCTCCATCAATTTGTTTATTTCTATCTTTATCTATAGTTTGACTAATACGCACACAATCTGGCTCAAATAAAGGACGGTCAGAATCACAGCAATTGCGTTTACAGGGCTGGCACTTGACACCAATCATCTCCTTTACAACATTTCTTCCAGAACTTACTAACTGGGAATCTTGCTGGTTTCCCAGTTCGCCCACAGTGGCTGAATCAACTTGTTCACAAGTAGGGGGGACCGTAGTCAGAGAGGACCCTGTCGAGGGCAGAGAGTTTGCAGTTCGGATGTCTTGCTTTTCCTTTTCAACTCTTTTGTTCAAGGTAGCCAAGGGGTAATTCAAACCCTGTGGTAATAATGTATGAGTCTGACTTACACCAAGCATTAATGGGACAACAGACCTTTCTTCAGTCACTGGACAGCTGTCTTTATTAATTCTTTCTCCAGCCTTTAAATGATACGGAGTGTCAATGTCTGACATGCGAATGTGACACACAGTTTTTGATGGAGGACAATTCTCTTGAATGAATAGCATTTCTTGTCTCTCTGCAGCTGGTTCCTCTCTGGCTGATGCACACGATGCAGAAGGATCACTGTGTTTATCTGTGGAGCATGAAATTAACCTTTGCTGTTGTCTACCGATCCCTTTCAAAAGTTGGCCAACAGGGTTACCATTTTTCAAAGCTTCTTCTGTACCCATGTGCTGCTGCGGAATGGAGTTCACCGATATTTTAACATTACGCCCCTCTGCCACAAGGCCCTTCTTCAGGATGTCTGCAACCTTTTTGGGACGCCCTCTTCGATTTTTAGGGGCTTGCGGCTCTGTACTGGGCAGGAAGCCCCGAGAAGGGACTCCCGATGGTGCCGCAGCTATTGCGGCAAAGCTTTCAACCTCTTTTTCTGTCCTCCCTCCATTTTCTGCGTCTCCCTGCCCCTTCTGAGAAACAGCAGCCCCGCCAGCCTCTTCCAGCACTGCAGGATCTGTGTACGTTTCCATTTGTGGTTTTAAGGACATATCAGCAGATCTTGTGGAAGAACCCAGATTCCAGGGATCTTAAAGGGAAAAATAAAACTGAATCATTAACTCGTATTTTTATATAAAATGAAAGCTATATTCCATTGAGGAAAAAAAAAATCTACAAGGCAAAGTAGTTTGCAGCAATAAATCCATAACAAAAGCGCATAAAAATAAAATCTGTGGAAAGAAAAGTTTAAGAAAAATGAAACAATCTACACTGAACTGGTAGCAAAATAAACATTCTACAATAAGAAAACATTAGAAACAACAACATTTGTTGATTCCTGGGGGGGCTGAACTGCCCCCTGTTGCCTCAGCCTGCCTAGTTCCACCAGCGTAATTAACGCTGAACTTAACACTAATTTATGAAAACTAAACAAAGTCTATGCCAAATATTCACATTAATAGCATGAGTGTAAGATTGTGATTTTATTTATACTGAAAAAACAGAAATATACTAACACACCACTGTAACAGGTATTTTTCAACTAATCCAGGTCTCAAAAAGTAAACTGCACTGTGCATTCAGAAGATCAGTATCACCACGACGGTCCTACGATTCTAAGTATGGTTATAACCCAGTTTAAGTCCTCCCTATTTACACCCTCCTGATAAAACATCTCCTGTCATTTCTTACCAAAAATTTGGTTTAAGCTTCCATGTAATGTTTTTTACTTAGATACGTACAAAAAAAATATCTGTTTGTTCCAAATGCTTAATATATTTTCTAGCTGAATGGCGTAGTTAAAAAAAAAAAAAAAACCCACCTATATTTCGAAAACCCATCATAACTCCCGAACTGCAAAAAGAGAAATTGGAACAGACCGCCAAGCGCGATTGAGGTTGTTTGCAGGCTTTGCCTTCTGTTGTACAACCCACCCCTGGGGGGTCTTTTCATTTAACAAATATTTTCACTGCAAACTGAGGCAGAAAAGATGTTGAAAGAGTAAAGGAGAAACAGGCTAAGAGAGAAAGAGAAGTAAGAAAATAATTTGGCGTGTACACACTGCATGTAACAGTTCATTACAGTCAATTTCGTCACTTTAAAATGTTGTCCACTGGGGGATTGGCTCCCTGTTCACATTTTCCAGGTTTAAATCTGGTTTTCAGGAATGGATTAGGGATGTAAGCCTTCGCACACCTTTACTTGCATGACAGAATTTCCTGCTGCACTGCAGTTTGTAGCCCTGAGTTTCTGGTCCAATCACTGCTGTCTAATTGTTTCAAGGTAGCATGCAAAAAAAAAAGGCAATAAAAACAATAAGACTTTTTACTCACTCCTCCTCCTTACTGTCACCTGTTTAGAATCTTGTCTGTGTTTCGGAATATTTCCAGTGTGGGAGTAAACACACAAATACAGGGACAACAGAGAAACTCTACAGACTGAGCAGGAATCACATCTACACCCTATCGTGCACCTGCTCTACCTGCTGCACCACTGTGCCCCCCCCACGTGGAAAAACTCGAAAGCAATGAGCAACTGACTCTGCTGCATTTCCTACACATTTCAAGTACAAGTCAAGTGTGGGAGCAGCACCTCAACTGAACTAAACCAAGGTCACGTGCAGAATATTTGTTGATACTCCTCCCGACAGATAAGACTGCAAAATATTTCAGAAGTGCTGTTTACATTCATCCCAGCACCACGACGTGTTTAACCCCAGTGTCAAGTAGCAGCCGACACCGAGTCAGGACATCCGTCCACCTTCTTCACCAAAGCAAAAAAGAAACTTCTGCTCTTATACAAGTACAATTCAGAACGTTAAGGCATTAAAGGCCCCGAAAGGCAGCACCTTGCAGTTTGGCACTAGATCACCTTAATTTAATACAACTAAACTTCGTGCATTTTGCAGGAGGATAAAAAGGCTGCTGACAACAAATATTTACAACAGCGGGAGGTTTAAAGAACCCTGTCAAGTGCAACAAAAGTCAGCATGAAGGTACGTGTGAAGTTGGACGTTTCCAACAGATGTATAAGTTGAAAAGAGGAACAGACAGGGTCGCCTCTCACACCCGGGTAAGTTACACACCAGCACACAGTTAAGCCTTTTCGCACATCGAGACAACTGGTCATCTTTCTAAAACGGCACCACTTTCAAAGATGCAACTAAAGGGAGGTCGAAAATTCTCCATTTCCCGGTATATCTTTCCCAAGAACAGTAGAACTTTATAAAGACCGTCTGTGAGAAGTTCGCACTGCGGTTTTCTCTACTGTCACTATTATCGATGAGCTTCTTGTCAGAATCAGAGCCGCTTACCGAGCAACACCGCTGCGAGCGGCAGGTTAGCTGCGGAGCTCCGAACCCGCGGCCTCGGGCTCCGTTTTCATGGCGAGACCAAATCCACAGCCAATGTGTTAACACTCAGGCACGACACCCTTCCGCAGGTGTCGCACACACATATGCGCATTTATTCCGTCTCCTTCTCTTCTCTTTCGCTCAGTTTTCTATTGTTTCCAAACGCAACATCCGCGTTCGATCGGAAGTCACTTCTGCGCAGCCTGCTGATGACGTAATAACCTGCGGACAGTCGGCGGAAGTTTCAAAACCGGCCAATTTAGGACGAACAGTAGGCGTAAATTTTAAATATAGACCACGTATGACTGGGGATTCGTCGTGATGCCACGATTTATATCAAAGGTGTTCTTTCTATGGCGCCCAAGTGTGACGCATCAGCCGCAAAACTCGCGCATCTGGACCGCGTCACACGGGCGCAGGGCGAAGCAAGGAGACGCCGCCCTTCTACTCGCCGCGTTACGGTCATAAATTTAAGAAAAGTCCCTCAGATACCGCCGTTCAAATTCCTATACATTATTTATCCTATAAACTCTTTTCTTCTTAAATCCGCAGACGTAAAGATTCAAAAAAAAAAAAAAAAAACTTGTTCATCTGCCCCCCCCCCCCCCCAAAAAAAAAAAAAAAAGCTTTTCACCCACTTGGCTATCAGAGGAAGGAAGAGCGAGTCATCTTNCCGCCCCCCCCCCCCCCATATAGTATATAAGTAAATACGTCAGAAACAGTCGTCGACTCTCCCTTAAGGACATCGTTATGTATGACGTAACTAAAGCCACTGTATTATGTTGAGTACAGGCGACTCCTCGACTTACGACCCGGCTCATTGTTCCCCTGCTACTGTATTACATACATAAAGACACTCAAACAATGGTGTATGAAAGGGCTTTTTAAGAAACGTGTACAATTTTCACACATTATCTATATAAATTCAGCATAATATAAATGCAAAACAGTATCTACTAGCCATTGTAAATAAAAGTTTTAAGAGACAAAAAGTTCTATAAATGAAGAACAATTGGTGAAAGAGACTCAAACACCAAATGTTATGTCCAAACGTCAAAACTCCCAAATAATATACATTACTGAACATGTTTACTCACTTCAGGAAACATTTCAGCTCATTCTTTTAATTTTACATGATATGACAAACCAATAAATTGACATTAAATCAGTGTTGCAGTTTAAGACTCACAAATAAAATGAACTTTACGGATTTGTATAACATCGTTCATAAAAAAAAAAAAATTAAGAAACACAAGGTCATTAGTGGTGGACAAGTACAAAGCTTAACTACTACAGAATTACTATTGAGCATAAAGAAGAGGGAACAGTAAGATGAACTTCAGTCACACAAAAATGAGCTGCTTTTCTGTCAGATGTGCCATTTTTAAAAAGTCTAAAAACTGCACAGTTCATCTGTCTCTCCTCATAACCTCGCATCCCTCAATCCGACCTCCCGTTAAACACGCAAAGACAACTTTCTGAACACCAAGCTTTTCTGCTTATATCCTCCTTTCGTGTCCCTTCACGCCATCCTGGTAAATTTCTGGTCACTTCTGTGCCACAGCGGCATCCAGATGCCGCCTCAGTGATAGTACTTTCTGTGCAGGACCAAGTTATACCTGCGACTGAAGCTCTTCCCACACTGGACACACTCAAAACTTGGTCTTCCCTCATGCAGCTGGACCGGCAGCCATTTTTCAGCATCTTGCAGCACTGCTGCACTAACAGGCCTCTGACATGATTTCAGGTGTTGGTTGAGGCTAAACCGCCGAGTGTAACTTTTCCCACAGTGACGGCAGACAAAACGTTTCTCGACGGCTTCGGAGGTATTCGGCAGAGCGCTGTTTGGCGGCGGCGGGGACAAGGAGCCGTTTTGTGTGGACGAGGAACTCTGTCCTCTGGGCGTTTTCATAAGACACACGTCCTCTTTATTATCTGTCTCTGCCAAACGGTACATTTCTGATTCATCGATTGGTACAGTCCATTGTCCTTGCTTCTCACCTTCCCGTGCACTGGCTCCGGCTTCCTTGTCTTCTTCCTCAGCCTTTACCGCGTTCTGTGCATCTGTCGCCAGACTGTTCTTCACAGACATCTTAAAGGGCATAAAACTCCTGGGTGAACCTTTCCGGATGGACCTCTTATCTTGAAGTTTCGTAAGAACAGTGTGTGTAGGACCTGCTTCAGGATGTTCCCATTTTACACCAGGAGCTTCAGTGCCAGAAGCAACACTATTACGAAGGTTCGATTCTTGCTCTGCCACCACTGTCTTTTTGCTACAATTCGCGTCGTCTTTCACATCCTCTTTCTGGAGTCTGCTGTGCGCAGAGCGGTGGGAAAACCACTGACATTTGTGCTTCTTCAGGTTGTACAGTCGTGTGAAACTATGTTTGCACAAATGGCAAAAGAAAAGACGTTTCTGCACCACTTTCACACAACTGCCCTCCAAGGAGACCTTCTGGCTAGAACCCGCTAACCTGCCCAAAGAGGACGGCAGGACAACACCGACCGAAAAGGGGCGCTTCGCACTCGCGTGACCTGGAGGACAAACGTGGTGCAACGGAACGGGCACCTTGCTAATAAGAAGCTGCTTGCAGCGCCGACACCCAAATATTTTGTCTTTCTTGTGCACGGCGTGGTGCAGTATCAGGTTATCGACATGCTGGAATACCCTCCGGCAGAAGCCGCACTGATGTCGCCCCTCCTGCGCGTCTCTGCTGACCCCCAACAGCTTCTGACGCGTCTCAAGAGCCACCACTGGGAGGAAAGCGTCGTTCAAGTTCACAGTGTTTCCAACTTCTCCGGCCGACGCTGCACTTGAACCCGACGTTTTAGGAATCTTGGTCGTTGCCACCTTTGTCTTACTCGCCGACTTGGTTAGCAATCTTCGTAACTGTTGGACAGATGAGGCCAAGGATGGAGGTGGTCCGACGGATGCTTCTGGCGCTGCCGCTTTTGTTAGACCGTGTTCCTCGTTGGGCTTCCAGGACGTCTGCGCTGGGGGCAGCCGTTCCATAAATGCAGATACCAGCAGTTTCTTTAGGGTTTTCTCCGGTGACGGGACCTCCTTTTGCTCATGTTCTGACATCCAGCTACTACATAAAGAATCACCCAAAGATGTATTTCCCACTCGCAACAAAACCTTTGATGTAGGACACAAAAATAAGGAAGTTAGGTCAGCTGGCTGTGAAACGGGAACAAGCGTTTCAAACTCTTCTGTATCCACCTCAGAAGAGAGGTCGCTGTTGAACCGGTAGTCAGGTCGGTAGACGAGCAGATCTCGCCTTATCTGAGACGCCATGTTAAAGCCCTGGTTGTTTGATGAAGATGTAGAACCGTGTTGACTGGGGTTGCTGATCTCACTGGCATTGTTAGTAAACACTTCCAAGGTCTTAACTTGCACATCTACACCATGTGACTTTCTGTGTTCATTCATAGTGTTTACATCCTCAGCAGCAAACCCACACTCACAGATGTAAACAGAAGCAAAGGTCTCCATAGCATCACGATCAAGCTGCTCCAGAATCTCTTTGTTGGCAAACATGGACCCACAAGTGCTGCAGGCCTCCTGGGAGGTCTCAACAGCAGACTCAGGGTTATCTGGGGTGTTATCAGTCAGCTGTACAGGCCATCCAATGGTACGTCTTCAACAGCAAAAACCTTAAGTTCTGCTTTTTTGATGTCCTGGTGTTAAGAGAGCCCAAAAAACACAGGACCTGTAGAAGTGTCCAATTATGGGATGAAATCTTCTCCCAAATGCTGCACAAATGAGAAACAAAGGGCAAAAATAATAACATATTTCAGCGTAATAACGTACCGCTTACAAATCTGCCCCGGAACTTCATCCAGAAACGTGACCATTCTAGATGAACTTATGAACTGTGAAACTGTACAGCTCTCTGACTGTGAAATGTCACAATATGCACGATGAATTCCAAAGCCAACGAGACACTTATTAAACAGATACAAATATCCATATTCATCTGCACCTCCTCACCCCACAACTACATTTATGGGTAAAATGTCATCCCACCCTGAAGAGTTCAAAACAGGCTCACACAACAGCTCCTTACAATAACATCACATAAGAACATTAAAAGTTTATAATTACAGGTTTCAAGCTACATAATCATGTCAAGACTGTTTATCCATCTTATTTCTAATTTTATTGTCCTTAATCGCCTCCTTGATTCATTCATTCCATCAACAAAAGGCAGCAGAAGCCAGTTTCAACAGTCGACATTCAGTCTGGCTGTGGAGGCAAAATATATTTATTAAATTGTTTAAAAGCAGCTGATTTTAACGTAGCTTAAAGTGAGTAAACGTTTCCGTCTCACGGCACATTTGTACGTATTGTAGCTGCATCCTAGACTTTTACAGAAATGACCAGCCAGCGGACTGAGGTGCGTCTCTGGGCTTTGAGGGACCAGACGCCGAGGGGCACTGCACCTCTTTAGGGGGTGAATANATGACCAGCCAGCGGACTGAGGTGCGTCTCTGGGCTTTGAGGGACCAGACGCCGAGGGGCACTGCACCTCTTTAGGGGGTGAATAAGTCCCGTTTTCGGTCTCAAGTCACACAGTTCTTGCTTATTTAAGGTAAAAAAAAAAAAAAAGCCTTGACCGTCGCACCACATTCCTCCTTCTACACAGGAGCGGCTGACATCTAACGCGCAGGACCACCGCAACCCACCGAATAAAGAGCTTCGGAACTTTAAATATCACTTTTAAGTCATATTTAAAGGAAACCATTTCAGGGTTTTATTCCGTTACACTGGAAAGCGTGAGCCGTAAAAAAACTTTGCTTTTTTGTCATGACTGACGGTCATGTAATAGATTATATCTTTATTTGGAGAAAATAAAACGGTAACTTGTTAACTCACCAGTAACAGATCCGTCGGAAAAGTCGCGTCTCGCGCTCCGCCGTCTGAAGCGTCACTCGGGGACACGGCGCTCACGCCCCCCTTTGCCCACCGTTTGCTGTGACGTCAGGGGGCTTCACCCAATCACGACCAAGTTTTCTTTTACGTTTAAACGTAAATAACGTAATCATTTGTTATTTGGCCACGAGAGATAAAAACAACGTATTATAATATAAACTTTCTGGTTCTGTTAGCCAAATACTTAAAAAAACACAAATTCCAACTGAACAATAATAAAAAAACTCGTTTCTTTGTAAGGAGTTAAGTCAATAGAATCGTAAATTCACAAACCCAAAGCCGCCGGAACTGTGCTTCTCGGCGTCATTTCACGTTTATGATGTTAAAATCTTGTTTTCCCCCCCCTTAAATCCCACCGACTTCGTTGTTAAATCGTTTAATTCTGTTCTGTAAATGTTGTGATGTTTTTAACTGTTAATAAAGTTCAGGTGAATTTCAAAAAAGGTTCCGAGCAGCTCCAGATACCGTCTGAAGTATCTGATGTTCGTAACCAAACGTTTCTCCTCCTCGTTGGTATTTTACGGGAAACTGCCGGACAAACACGTCAATTTGCTATTTGGTGACAATATTTTGCTGGTATGACGGCGTTAAAACGCAGAATAGTGCGCATTTGTGACAAAAACACAGGTTATAACGAGCAGAATCGCACGGCGACGCGCAGGTTTCACTCACTCCAGGCGTGAGAAGAGGCGCCAGAAGCTCGGGAGACTCGCAGCTCAACTGAGGTTCAGGCAGCAGCTGGGAGAGACAATGGCGATGAAACAGCTTAACGGGCTTCCGCTGAAAACGTTGTGGCGGTTTGAAAAGGCCGTGGAATTTAGAAAAGGGCTACAAAAGGACAGCAGCCGCCCGTTCAGATGCGCCTCCATGTGCAACGAAAACACGGAACTGAGCAGAGATTTGAAAGAGACACTAGACTTTAGTATAAAAATCGTGGTTTTTCAACTAACAAAAACAGAGAATTCTGTTGGTGTAAGGGGGGGGGGGCTGGGAACTGTGGGGGTAAAATGGTGCAGGACACCGGAATGCGATCGTCACCTGTCACCTGCTTTTCCTCAGTTGAGGTGGATCCCGGCGCCCCCCAGCGGCAGACCGCCGTCTCTGCAGCTTGTCGGCCAACTGGAAAATGATGCGAAACGTTTCCAGTCGTTTCCCTGAGCGCCAGGGAGCAGCAGCCGCGTCCATCCGTGTTAAGATGTAAAACATACATGATGTTAAACACCACTACTGGCCGAAGCTTCTTCAGTGGCGCTGGCAACTAAATTCCCGTTTTCTGTGGGCGTGAAAACCAGTCTCAAGGTGGAGCTGCACAGACCCCCCACCTCTCCACTCCCACCCCTGCAAAGAGGGCACGAAGCCCCGAGGGATGCATTTATGCAGAGACAAACTCGCATTTCAAACGGGAGGATCACGAAACTCATTTGTGAATGAAATGAAATTTCGGCACATTTCTAATCCTTTGATCCAAATTCAGTCCCGGCGCGTGAAGCTGAGATTTACTTACCTCTGAAGACCCGAAACTGGCATTTGAACACTTATGTATACAGAACTTCAGTCCATCTTCTCACCCTTTTCTAACACCAAGTTGCCACTTGAAAGGAATTAATTTCATGTTCCACTTTTCTCTGAAATTAAAGTCACGGCTTCAGAGCCTCACTGTACGAGACCGTCGAGTCCAAATGCTTCTGCAGTGCAAGTACATTTTAAAAAAGAAATAAAATGGGATTTTAAGGGCAAAAATTCCTTCGATTTGCACAGCCGGCTGCTGTAAAACCGTCTGGATAAAATTAGGGCGTCACGAGGAGGGAAACCTGGAAACACAATAAAAATGTACAGATACCTTTACAGTACTCATTAGGTACAAAAGTTTTAACTTAACCGACCAGCTGCCTAGAAACTGCGCGTCTTGAAACCAGTGTCCGGTTCACCCCGGGGAGAAATTCGTCTTTCCGGCGCGATCCAAGGTTGGCGGTGAGGAACAGGCCCGGGTATGAAAGCTGGACAAACCTCAATCCTCTCCGCATCAAAACGCCAAAACAAAAAGCGCTACTCGCAAGTCTGACATCATTTCATGTGGTCAAATCTTCAATTTATCCCAAGTTTTCTTCAATAAAGTTTATGAACCCATTTTCTTTTTAAATCACGAGAAGCAAAACTGCCAACAACTCATTTATTTATTCATGTCGACAAACTACTGGACCAGTAGGACACTTATCTAAATATACATGAGTCTAGATGTGAGGCTAACAGGTAGGTTTATGGCCATGTTGGGAATTTTAGCTTTTTGTTTAAAAAAAAAAAAAAAAAAAAAAAAAAAAAAAAAAAAAAAAAAAAAANTTTTTTTTTTAAAAAAAAAAAAAAAAAAAAAAAAAAAAAAAAAAAAAAAATCAAAAACAGCAACAGTTAATCTCACTAAAATATTTCACTGGATTCAAGAAATGTTTGAGATAAGGATGAAATCTCACAATATAGCGAGCACGTCCGGACTACCAAAACCTACTTCTGTGGTGTTTTAGCTTAAAAAGTTCTGCATGCAACACGAAATATTTCTTTCCAGGGAAATTAAGCGGCGCAGCGCGACACTGTGACCACTACGCGGTGAAGCGTCGCGCTTTAGGCCTTCACGTCACCTCCGCAGAACGCAGGACGGACACAGTTCCTCTCTGTCCCGCACTTCAGTTCAGTTTTCCTTTCAGCACCGAAATACACCAAGTTAACACCTGCGGAGAACATTCTGGAAAAGCTGCACTTCTGAACCGAGCTCTTCAGAACACAAACAGCGCAGCACTATAAACAAACCACACTCGCATTCACACGGCGGCGTGGAGCAGCAGAGCACCTGAAACACGGCCTCAGACAGCCGGGAATCTGTAGCCTCCAGTAACCATCTCCGGATGACTTCTCAAGTGTGTGTGTGTGTGTGTGTGTGTGGGGGGGGGGGTTAAATGAAAGAAAAACCTGTCACACGGAACGCCGGCATCTTAATTTGTCATAAAAACACAAGAAAGAACGTAAATGCAGAATCTATCCTTGTTCCACACAAACTCGCCTTCATCTGGATCCTATCCTGCAACCCAGGGGGGCACGAGGAGGGACCCCCCTCAGGGAGAAGCCTGTCTATTATAGGGCAACAAGACGCAGGCTAACAAAAGCCATATTTATTAACAGGTGAGAATATTCCACTTTTTCTCTGGGAGGTATAAACCCACAGCTATTACAGCTTTACCCTCCCTTACCCACATCAACCATCATAAACCGCACACGGTTACAGACACGGTTTTATACTTATAGTGACATCAAGACGTGCAATTCGTAGTGCAGGAGAAGTACTACACCTACACACTACAGGACAGCTAATTTGCATACAGCCGTTGGCAACGCGGACGTTTTTGTCATCCAGGCGAAGTTGAAGAAATGACTAAAATGCCAGCAACTGTGTTGTTTTTTTCTCTCGAATGTGGCGTTTTTAAAAAGTCTAATAAGTGCACAAAAAAAAAAAAAAAAAGTTCCTCACCACCCGCGATCGGACCTCCCGTTTCACAGGCAACACGCCTACTTCGCCTGCACGGCCTTAATGCGGTGGACCTTCCGCTGGTGGTCCTTCAGGGACTGCAGGCTGGGGTAGCCACGCTGGCACAGAAGGCACCGGAAGGCATTGGTGTGACTGTGGGTGAAGAGGTGTCTCTGAAGTGCATCCCTGCTGCTGAAGCCACGCGAGCACGTGGAGCAGCGGATGAGCTTGGCAGAAGGGTTGTGCTGACAGTTCTGCATGTGCAGGGACAGACTGGGGTAATTGGGCAGCTCGAGGCTGCAGTGGGAGCAGATGAACTTCTTCCCCTTCGGAAAGTTGGCTTTGCATCTGTTCTTGGTCAGGTGCCTGACCAGCGAGCTGTGGAGGCTGAACGTCTGCTGGCAGTTTGAACACACCGAGCGCCGGTGTGAGCGCAGGTGGCTCTCGTAGCTGAGCCAGGAGTGGAAGTCTTCTCCGCACTGCGGACAGATGAAGGACTCCTGCGCGTGCATCCGCAGGTGCTCAAACAACATTCGAGGGCAGGTGAACACAGATCCGCACTCGCACGTCACTTTTCTTGGCAACACGGAAGGCAGGGACATAATCCCCCAATCTCCTGCAGCTGTCGTGCTCTTGCTCCTTGCGCCACCGTCCTGGTCTTCTGGAGGTGGTGGAAGGATCAGCATCCTTTTCTGGCTCACGTAGTCCTGTGACGCATCTCGTGTCGGTCCTGCTGAAGTCCGAGTCGGTTCTGTTCCCGAATGGCTCGCGGCAGCTGCCTCAGCGGTGCTTGTTGAGTGGTACCGCTTTCTGTGCAGGACCAAGTTATACCTGCGACTGAAGCTCTTCCCACACTGGACACACTCAAAACTTGGTCTTCCCTCATGCAGCTGGACCGGCAGCCATTTCTCAGCATCTTGCAGCACTGCTGCACTAACAGGCCTCTGACATGATTTCAGGTGTTGGTTGAGGCTAAACCGCCGAGTGTAACTTTTCCCACAGTGACGGCAGACAAAACGTTTCTCGACGGCTTCGGAGGTATTCGGCAGAGCGCTGTTGGGCGGCAGCGGGGACAAGGAGCCGTTTTGTGTGGACGAGGAACTCTGTCCTCCGGGCGTTTTCATAAGACACACGTCCTCTTTATTATCTGTCTCTGCCAAACGGTACATTTCTGATTCATCGATTGGTACAGTCCATTGTCCTTGCTTCTCACCTTCCCGTGCACTGGCTCCGGCTTCCTTGTCTTCTTCCTCAGCCTTTACCGCGTTCTGTGCATCTGTTGCCAGACTGTTCTTCACAGACATCTTAGAAATAAAAGGTAAAAAACTCTTAGGGGAACCTGGCCAAGTGCAGCTCTTATCTTGAGGTTTCGTAAGAACAGTGTGTGTAGGACCTGCTTCAAGATGTTCCCATTTCACACTAGGAGCTTCAGTACCAGAAGCAACACTATTGCAAAGCTTCGATTCTTGCTCTGCCACCACTGTCTTTTTGCTACAATTCGCGTCGTCTTTCACATCCTCT
>UFQX01001428.1:0-44740 GCA_900497675.1 Arapaima gigas | reverse complement strand
TTATTTTTGGAACCATCCTCGCTTTATAGCATTTTTCCCCACAGGTGCCTAAGACTTTTGCACGGTACTGTATGTGTCTATGTGTCAGAAAAGGAGACATACTGTACATCAGAAAAGCACAGCTCTCAACACTGAGCCGCAAGCTGTTACTGTACCTGCGGAGTTTTGCAGCGGTACAAGGAACAGGAATATCTTTTCCAATAGAGGGCAATTGTTCTGTTTTATGGACTTCGCCAGCGGGCAAGCAATGAAGCAAGAAAAACATCAGCTCAAATCCCACATAGCCTTTGATAAACGTGAGGCATAGCAACCCCTCGGTCTGCTGGAGTTTCTGAAACATTTATTATGCATTAATGTGCCAATTAACTTTAATGAACCTGAAATGAAATTAGGTAAGGGAAGGGTAAGTTTTTTTTTTTTTTTGCAAAAAGAACCGCATAAATCGCGCTCCTGCTGGACTGTGACAAATGAATGGCTTCATGGAGAATGACTTTCTCACAGAGCCTCGGTCTTACCTCCTAGGCTCAGCAACTGTAAAGGAACAGACATACAGAATATGGGGGCTACCTGACTCTCCTGTACTGAAGCAAGTTCACGTCTCTCCATCACAGAACACTTGCTCTCATTAAAGAGGTGATGACACAAGTCTGTGTTTCTAACCCAAACAGCAAATCAGCTTAATTGCTTTTTGTTAAATGATTACTGAATGCATAAAGCTCTTTTTTTATGATGTTGCTTTAGCGTATGTCGAAAAATAAAAAGACTGGCCAAAATGGATATTATGCTTCCTATGTGTTGGGACCATTCACACTGCAGCTCAGGTTCCAACAATAACTGCTGTGCGGTGGTCCAGACCTTCTGTCTCACAGCCGAGGCCTTAACTAGCTGACATGCTGGCCGCTGTCCTCCTGTTTTACCAAACCGAAGTTACCTCTGTGCTGAGGCACATGTTGCACATGTTACATGTCACAGACATCTTACATGAGTTAGTATGCGTTGTTTGTGCTTATAATAAGTTAGAGGATGCAAAAATGACTGAACCCATTTCTCCCCTTTGGTCCAGCGACAGCTTGTTCTGTGTTGAATTATTTTCATTTATGCAAAAAGTGCGCAATTATTCAAGATTTTTTTTTTAACAAAAACCCCTCCATTTTCACAGCCTGTGTGTTTCGGTATTTGTGTGTGCAAGAGGGAAGCAGTTAAAAAAAAAAAAAAAAAAGCAACGGTGAGCTTATCCAGGGCAGCTCCGATTGTAAGACGATACAGAAGCACCAGCGCCTTGGCCAGACAGAAGCCCACAGGGATGGAGAAGGTCTGATTCCCTGAGTGGGATTATTTACACAAGGATTCTCCCTGTCGCTATTTAATCCACGGCATCACAGAACACACACACACGGCGCACATATGTACATAAATACTGCGGGCACACACAGATACACACTCCAGTGTGTCCAGTGTGTCTGTAAGGCACTGGGGGAAAATAACCAGCATAATTTTTTTTAGGTTTTTCTATTTTTTTAAATAAATAATACATGTGCATCATTTTCGCCTGCGCCTCGGCAGTACTGTGTGGAATCAAATAATTCTAGCATTTAAATTACTCAGCAAAAACCAAGATTTGCTCGTATGCGTGTTAAACAACACGAAAAGGTCACAAAAGTGCAGTTCAAAAATGTTTTAGTTTTAACTAGTTTGTGCTCAAGTTTCGTTCTGAATTTTTCACGGTGATGCCTGCAGATTAAATGTTTGACCAGTTGTCCATCATAGGAGTAGTGAGATACCTTGCTACATAAGCCAATATCCAAGAAGCAGAATTAGATTTAAAACCGTGCTCTTTCGGCAGTAATTCTACGATTAATAAAACTCCGTCGGTTTAAGTTAAACTTTGTTCCGAGCGCACGCCACAGCGTGCGCAGCTCTATAAAGATAAACAGTGACGTAAACCTCACATTCTGCAAGCTATTCTGGATATTGCTTCTAAGTATCCAAAAACAGTTTGTTTATACATTATGTGCATTTTGGCGAATTCAGCAAAATTAAGTTGATTAACATTATGAAAGGCCATTTATTTCTGGTTGGATATTTGATATTCGAATTGTATATTGGACTTAAACCTTATTTAATGGAACAAGGCATGCTATATTACATATGCTGAAACAAGCTGAATGGTAACTAAAAATAACTAAGATCCCTAAAATAATATTTTCTCAAAGAAATGTAAAAGCACGTATGCGTGACTTCTGGGCAGAAAGGAAAACATACAGAGACGGATTTTAGCAGTATTTACTTTAGGCCTCTCTCCATTACCTTAGAATATTGTATTGAGTCAAGCAAGGAGAAAATATGGAGCCAGGAGGTGAAGGAGGGGACTGTGGGAGAGCCACAGAAACAGAAGCTGCAAAATAAGATGTATTAATAAGACTAATCTGGCCAGGAAACGCTTTAGCTTTTAAATGGCGAAAAGGGCTTTGCTGGCTCGCAGGTCCTGTGCAGCCGCCCCCTCTTCACCACGTTGCTATAAGTTTCATTCATCCACAGCCTCTCGTCGAAGGCGCTAAGGGTGGGAGTGCGACTCAGACCCCGGGATCTGAGCCACGCTGACTATCGCCTGCGGTTTTGTCAGCGTATGGTGGGCACAGAGGGCCCTCGCACTGATGCTGCTTTTCCTATTGCAAACCAGCCCCGGGACCTTTCCCCGGGAAAAAAAAAACGGCCCCAAAGCTGACTTGTGTCATCAAAATATAATGTGAAAGAAAGAGCAGTTGCATCTGAATGTCTCAAGTCGACACGCTAGCGAAAAGCCGCTTTCGAAGGGCGCGTCGGCGAGGCCATTTGTAGCGTTAGCGTTTAAGCTAATGGTACACGCAGGCTTGCCTTTTGCCGAATTACGGCAAAGCTGGGATACGTGGCAAAGAAAACTTCTGTCCTCAGAATTTCACCACGTCGCCTTGGATTTGCATCTTGTTCGGCATCCTCTAAAGCAAGGCGAGTGTATTTTGGCAAAACTGAACAAAAACTGCAATAAAAAGAAGGGGGTGGGGAAAACAAGATCCTCGAGCCCACGGTGCACAGAACATGGGGACAAAACTGAGAATAAATAATAAGAAGATAATAAAAATATATACAGATTAAAGGTAAAATCAACCGGTGCCATGGAGTAAATCTCATCCACCACCAAACCTGCATTTCACACGGTGGGTGTGGGTGTCGCTCTTTACGCAATGGAAGCCCATCTTATGAGTTACCATGCGACTCTACCAAATTTATACTCGTGTTTTTTTTTATAAATTTAGTGTTTGTATCTTAGTTCTGTCAATCACAACAATTAAATATGGACTCAGAGATGCCACTGACTTTTTAAAGTGTGAAATTGTAAGAAAAACACATAAGACCGAGCGGCAAAAAGTCTAACAGTTTAGGGTTACAGAATAAAATACCTCTACTGGATTAAGGGAAATTTTGTCTCTCTTAGCTGTAGAGGTTCAATAACCGCCTGTCCTTGTCAGGCTTGTAGCGCAAACCTCAGAATCACTGGCCGCTAAGGTCTGAGGGGCCCATCCTGGATGGGATGCCAGTCCATCACGAGATAGCCACACGGTTCACACAAATCACACGCTAGGGCCTACTTAGAGTGGGCGTGTCTTTGTGGGAGGAAACCAGAGCACCTGGAAGAAGCCCACATAAGACACAGGAGAAGATGCAAACTCAACGTGGACTGAGCTGGATTCAAATCTACTCCCGAACAGCCCAGGTCCTGTGAGGCAGCAGCACTTCCCACCGCACCGCAATCCCTTTTTTACAGGCCTGACACCCCTTTCTGCTTCCACATGTGGTAGACCACCCCTGCCCGCCCCCCCCCTTTACTACACCACTGTCTCTACATATTTAGCAAAATCAATTTGTATGAAGTATCTTGCTTCGTGCTCCAACTGCAGCGGGAGCACTGGGTCTTTTTCAGCTGAGAAACGATTGTGGATGAATTCAGCAGAGTATCAATAGCCATTTCATTCCATGCCTTGGTGACTCTGTCTGCTTTTTAATCTTTTTATTTATTTACTTCCAAATGATCTATATTATCTTTTTATTGCTTGTTCTCTAATTTTCCTTTCCTTTTGTTCTGAGCACCGCGGACTTGAGGAACCTCATGTTCGTGCTCCCTTGTGTATGCCTGCTATATAAGGGCAATTTTTGATTCTTCATCCTTGTGTCCATGTGATACCTCACTTCTAGATAAGTCCTGTAAATTTTGTCTGATGATAACTAGGGAACACATAAATCGCACATCTGAAGAAATCACATATCCTCCTGGCGCTCCATAGCTGTGGAAATGAGTTAATACTGCAGAAGAAGAATGATGTCAACGCTTTTGCAAAGTTTGCCCGTCACGGTCGGGTTTCGAAGAGCATTACTGGTGTCAAACGTCTCACTTGTACTGCATTAGTCCGTGGAAGTGCTTCCAAGGTTTCTGGGCCTAAATGTTTTCGCCAGTCTCTGGATTCACAGAACCCCATAACTCATACGTGCACTACACTTGCCCTGTTTGACTGTTCGCATGAACCGCCCACTTTTTTCAAGGAATAAGATCTCAAGATTTTGCAATTTAATACCTTTATGTTCCTGTCTAAATTGAGGAATCTGTCATTTGCAATATTATTCACTTTGTAGTAATCGTTTTTTGGAAATGACCAGTTGCTTAGTGAAAAGAGAAAAAAGCAAACAGGTCAAAAATATGAGTGTTAAAGAACAACCCTTAGGCCTTTTGTGCCTTTACTTCACCTCACGTGAGGACCTCATACCACACACACGCGCATACATACACACACGTTCCCCCACAGTGCCACAAACACGCTGGATGTTGTTCATTTCAGCTCTAGCTCTGCCATTAATCTCTCAGCAAATGGTTGGTCCCTTGTATTCCAGAGCCTTCCATTTGATGCTGATGGGCCAGAAAGGTGGAGGTGTGGGAGCATGCTGCTGTGACTTTCATAGCTCGCTTCCTGTGTGAAGACAAAAGAGAGAGTGAGAAAGAGAGAGCCAAAAAAGAAGGTGGTGAACTGGCAGTCGGCAGGCATGCGTGCTTGGTTTATTAAGGAAACACGGTGCAGCAGACTGTTTTCTTTGTGGTCAGAGTATGACGTAAAAATAAAGCTTGGTGTTCGAATGGATCTACTGTGGGGTTTCTTTTGGGTTGGGAGGAGCAATAACACCATGGGCCACCTCCTCCATCTCGATTGCTCTTTCTTTTCATGAAACTGTGACTTTACAGAGGTTAAAGATTCCACGATTTGCCTTATTCTTACCTTCTTGACCATAAAACAATGGTTACATTCTGTTGCAGTTGTGGGGAAGTAGAGGTTTCACTGTCTGGACCACAAGTCACGGCTTCTCATCCCCTCTATGTTCAGCACAGAGCACAATTCCACACGTGTGAATTGTCAAGTTAAACCAACAAAAATAGCTTTCGTCAGAACCGACCTATGGTTGGTGCCTGACGATTTTTGGTGCAACGTGCCTGAGGTCAGGTTCACTGATGCGCCATAATAAATCACACCCTGCATAATGTTCGAGCCAACAACATTACTCATAAGCGTTGCTGATGCATTGGCTGCCAACTGTTGTTCTGTGATTCATTTCACTGGATATTATCATATTAAAGGATGACCTGTGGTTGAGTTCCCACTTGGCCTCCTTAACCCACAGAGAAAGCCATCTGGGACCATCTTGAGCTCAGCGTTTAACCCCGATCCAGGTTGGTCTCACAAGTCCCATAGTTAGAGCGTAATAACTGTTTCAGGAATTTTACCACTGTGTTGTATCAAATATACGCGACGTAGAATACGAAGCAGTTACGTTCGGAATCATTTGACAGTCTAAAAAAGCGGGAAATATTACCAAAAGTTCACAAACGTGAACCAAATCAGATGAAACCTGTAATGTCCTTAATTGCCACGGTTTGTAACACAAACTCAGGGAGCTTTTTCCGGCTAATAAACCAAACATTGTTAGTGAAAAAAAGAACTCTTTGTGAATGAGCTAAGCTGCTGGGTGTGACGTCCAAAGGGCTGGCCTTTTTTGCAGCTCTGCTTCTACACGGCTCCAATGTCACTGCTGTGAGATGCTTTTCCTCCTGACCGAATGAGCCAACGCCACATCAGCAGCATAACCTCACTTATTTGCTAATGGCTCTTTATGTAGATGTTGGGCTTCGCTAAGCGCCGTTTGACTGACTGAAGTGAGACACTAAGCGTTTCTGCGGGTCACGGGCAGTGGGAATCCTCCCGGAGGCTCCCTGTGCCTGACTGACTGTCTGGAGCGGCGCAGGAGGAAACCTCTTCTAAGCACCGTCGGCTGGAGTGGAGCCAGGCAGCACGTGCTCCGCTCAAGCTTAAACCAGACCCAGAGGAGCACTGGAAGTTCTGACAAAACCCTGCACCACAAATGCTGGTGTTGACATTAGCTGCAGTCTAGATTGTTTATTTTTTTTATGTTATTAGCCACAAGGCATTAGTGTGTTCAAATCGGCTAGTTTAGTGGCCAGAGTGCCCATGCCATAACTCCCATGCCCATTGTCTCATCCTCCTCTCTCCCCTCGAATAAACCAGTCCCTCCCGCCGACTGGAATACACCTTGATTCTCCCTGCTCAAGACAGAGCTGCTGCTGAACCCAAATCTATACAGAATCCCACCCCAGTGACTTTGTAGGTAATTGTTACACGCCAGTAGTTCGAGAAACTCACAACTGCTGTAGTAAATGCCTGCGTGGTATAAAAACAGCAGTGCTAGTAGACTAAGTATAAGTTACACTAAGTTGCCTAAACTAGGCCCAGTTGCACTTCCACACTGACACTGGATCAGCGAGCTGCTGGGCACGTGGCCTCAGACTCTGCTTTTGGAAGAAGTCAACGCTGTTAATACTGCTGGCACCGTAAAGTAGCTGTTGGCCTTCTTGTTCATGGTTCAGAGTAAGAGAAGTGCTGGTTTTGGCCTGGCAAACAAGTGTGGGTAGACAGTGTTATGAGCATGTAAAAAAAAGAAGAAGGGTCGGTACTGGTCACATAAAGCTTTTCAAACAAATACGGGCCAAAGATGAGGAGCAGCTTTCTTTTTTTCTGCAAATGAAACGAAATGATACGATGCATTAGTGTTTGATACCTTGCTGTTAACTGTGTGAGTTTGCTGGGCTACAACGCAGTGCACAGCCAAGCCCAGATATTTGTCAGCAAGATGGCACGGAAGTACTGGACGAAGGAAGCAGGTGAATCTTTACGTCCTGCTGCATCTGCAAACACCGTGTACTTAAAAACCAACATATTCTACAAGCGAAAGGTAGGTGGGTCAAAAATATTCCCGTGAGCTATTTTCCCATCCATAATCAGCAACCGCTTGTCCAGTGCAGGGCTGTAATGGGCTGGAGGCCATCCAGGCAGCAGAGGATACGAGGGGGGGTTCAACTTGGACAAGACACTCATCCACCACAGAGCAATCTCTCTCTCACACACACACACACACACACACACACACACACACACACTTTATTCACTCGTACACACAGTATGAAAAATTTTAAGTCACCATTTCACCTGAAACGTGTCTTTGGACTGCGGGAGGAAACGTATGTGCGCAGACTGAGCCAAATTCAGACCCGCATGTTGCCCCACAGCACAGGAGCTGAGGCACCAGGACTGTTTAATTCTGTTGGCATCTGGTTTACACTGCAAGTATTTATGGTGCATAGTCCCAGCTTGAGTGCTATACAAAATTCTCCACTGAATCTATTGCTGCTATATCCTCCGGGTTTAAAATTATGTGGTTTAAATCACATGTTGTAAAAGAAATCCCCTTTAAATCTCGACAGAGGCTTTAGAAGCCTGGAGGGTGATGTGCTCTTTATTTAATGTGCCTCACTGGATCAAGGTTCTCAACTAACTAAAGACTAAAAAGGATCTATCATATATGCTGGTTTGCGCCACAGTTTTCACCTCTGCAGTGTTATTTTGTCCAGGCACATACCTAAAGTAAAGTTTCTGTTACAGTTCAAGCAAATGTGCCTATCGTCAACGTCACGTTGCAGCAAATTACCTAGATCGGGATGGCAGTGAGGTAACTGTGGTTTACAGGCCCGCATGATGACATTCCACCATCTGTTTTCACTGACATTATGTGAGCCGTTGAAGCCCAAGTGGAAAATGTGGGAGCAAAACCCACAAATCCTGGTGAAATCTGGGATGCTTCAAGCAATGGAACACTCTCAGCACGAGGGAAGAGCAAAACGGCACTGCCATTGCTTTCAGCCACCACCTAGTGCAAGTGCCAGGATGGTGGTCTCGGCCTCTTCAGAAAGATCACTTTAATCTGTGCCCACAGCACAGCTGGAAATGCAGGTACAACACCATTCATATTTATTAAGGGACAACTGGCCCGGCCAGATCCTTGAAAACCACAGTCTGGAAGTTTTTGCGCAGTACTTTAAATGCAAAGTTATTCAATTTACTCTTATTCCTGAATAGGAATACGATGCTGTGTTTAAGTCTTGCTTTGAAGCGATATCATTATAACAGGCTATTATAATCGTATAAAGTCTTGTCTGCCCTCCGTAACAATCCGAACAATTTGGTGTGCGAGATAGACACCAAAAACCATCTGGCAAAGTTGGACTGGTGCCCGCTCCTTAATGAGGCATCACTTCTAGCAGTTTATTTTCTTCAAGCAAAGAATTTTATGTCAGTTTGTTTTGGTTTGTCGCAGCAATTTTAATAATTGAAAATGATTGTTTTATTAGTAATAATTTAAGTGTAAACTGAATGCCACATTTTTTCCTCTACTTACTCTTTAGCATTAGCGTTGTTGTCTTAGTGCCTGGAAAAATCAGTGCTGTCCACATGGCTTACGGCAAAATCTTTGTTATTCTGTATTAACAACCTCGTCCCTAAACGCAGGACATTATTAAACTGGAAGGAAAATCAAACAAGGTGTAAAATGCTGTTTTCAAACAAGGTATAAAAAGCTGTTGTTGAGCCAGTTTATATTAGTTTTTAATGACATGGACATGCTCTGTGGGTTTCTTCTC
Organism: Arapaima gigas; assembly: GCA_900497675.1. Taxonomy (NCBI): domain Eukaryota; kingdom Metazoa; phylum Chordata; class Actinopteri; order Osteoglossiformes; family Osteoglossidae; genus Arapaima; species Arapaima gigas. Next base: position 35,673 of record UFQX01001428.1, on the reverse strand, counting down.
ATTTCTTCCTAGTGAGAGGAGCTTTCTCCTCCCAGCTGTTACTGGAAATCAGGGCTGGGTTTTTTTTTTCTTGCAGACTTGGCATCACTGCAAACATCAGGAAGCCAGTAGCCAGTGGTCATAAAGTCAGTGTAAAAGTAGCTGACTGAGTCCTTGAGTCTTTTGAGTTTGAGCAACTGCTAGAGGTTCTGATCTGTGGCCCTGTGGCCTAATGTCTGCAGGGACCAGAAGTGATCGTGTGACCTCCTGTAAGCTACTGTTACTGTCATTGGATTGACCGAGCCACAGGTAGGAAATGGTAGTGGGTACAGTGGTATCTGTAAGAGCGGGTCTGGGCAGAGCTTCATCATGACAATCTGACAGGGTCCAGGGGAACACAGTCAAGGGTGAATCTACCAGTGCGGAAAATAATGCTCTACGGGATCTGATCAGCAAACAGGCCATAGTATTTGACAAGGAAGGTGAAAGTGCAGATTTAGCCCCCAGGCCCAGTTTAAGGCTGCTGGTCACGGCGTGAGACTGGCAGTTGTTTGTTGATTTAAGAAGTCAACTTGGGTTTCCAGTCCCCATCACACACACATCTGAGAGAGACAGAGATCTCATCCTACTGGGGCTTACAGTTCTTTAGGAAAAACTGATGGAAGAGATTAGTGAAAGTTAAACGGTGAGGACTGAAGATCTTGTGCCACTTAAAAGGCTGGAGAGTAAGGTGTGTGCACATCGAAGTAGGGCGCGCGTCCTTTACGGGAAGGCCGGTACGTTTGGTGTTTTAGGCAGGAGGAAAGCACTAACAGTTATTGAGACTTGTTACTGAGAGTCTAAAGAAAACATCTAAACTGCTGCGGATCAGGAGAGGTGAGCCGTGGGTTCAAGGTGTAGCTATCTGAAGGCCTCTGTCTCATCATCAGAGGCTGGGTGGCCTCTGCAAGGGTGTGAGACGTTGAAAGTGTCTTCAGGTGTGCTGCTGGAGATGTGCCAAGACGCATCACAAGATGTATAACCTAAAATAAAAAACAGCAAAGTACACGCCATTGTCCTTGTGTGCCAAGAAATGCATCAAACAGAAAGGGAGTGAAGAAGGATTGATGAGCCCACAGTCACTGCATATGTGACTTTGCAAGCATGTGCACTCGTGCAAAGAACACAGGAGTCGCTCCACCTTTTCTGTGTATGCCGTGCTTTTAGAAACTGCAGAACAACACTTGAGTGTCCCAAGGTTAGTTTCTCAGCTGGTGACGCATTTGCATCAGGTGCACGTGCTGCTCTGCCATTTCAGTTTAGACACAGGGACCTGTACATTTTCGCAAAATCCTTTGTTAAGCTCCTCAAAACATTGGAGAAATCGTCCGTTCCAAGTAGCCTCCGCTGTACACTTCAGGCATTTTTGAAAGCCAGGCTGACACAGCTAACCCCCAGGGTCTAGGTGCTGCTATCCTGTCAGCTACAAAATCATTTCCCTGCTGTGCTCAAATAATAAGTGTTCACAGAAGAAACTGTGCAATTTGGGAAAGTCATAAAAACGTTGAAGACCACTGGTGTGGCCCGTCTGGTATTTCTGCTCTAGTTAATCAGGAGACAACATAATCGTGCAAAACAAGGTGTTTAATGGTTTGCCAGTTGCTGGAGCCAACCTTGGAAGGTGCCAGTTCACCTGAGTCGATAAACCGGTGCTCGGCAGACAATTTCCAGAGACGTATTTTAACAAGGATTAACACCTCAGCCTTCTAGTGGCTGCCAAGGTTAGTGACAGCTTTAAAGGGCTGTGGTCCCTATTTGAAAGAGGTCAACGGCATGATGCTGAAAAATTGGTGTGTGTGTGTGTGTGTGTGTGTGTGTGCAAGCACACTAAAGAAGCCTAGGTCTGTCGTTGTAACCATGCCATTCAGACTAGTGGTGAATCACTGGTTGGAGGTCATGAGCAACATAACAGTTTTTGGACCATCTCATTTGACTATGTAAATGGAGCCACCTTGTGACCATGAGGAGTTACGAAGCAGGAATAAGACCAGGTCAGGGTGCCCCCCCCCCCGATTTCTGTCACCTGTGGTGCCACACCAACACCTCCATGGCAACAGTGGAGTTGCACAATGACAAAGCCCCCCTTCTCCCACCTTCGCTCTCTTGACCATTCCAGTTTCGTACATATAAATGTAACTTCAGGGGCACCAGCAAGACCTTTACAAAATGCAGCACAGTAGCATCTGTTTTCCCTGTGACACAATTTTCCATGTACAACTTGATTCAAAATGACTTGAACACGTTCATAAGTTAGCAAGTATGCGAACATGTAGACCAAACCAGTTTTTAAAGTGACTCGCACGGTTTTTTCTTAATCTTAGAAATGCTCAGTATAATTCGTGTTTTTATGCCTATTTCTTTGAAAAAGATCATTTTGTCACAACTCAGCCAGATGAAACATTAGAAGGACGGCAATAAACGCAATTTCTTGCTCCAGCTTCGTCCATTTCCTTCATTTACTAACATGTTTCCTTTTTTCCTTCTCTCCTCATTGGTGAGACGCCACTGCGCGCGACGAAGGATCTCGAGAGCTCGTGTTTTCCTTATTATTAAAGAAACCATAAATGAATAAGACGTATACGCCTCAGCGACTCCGGAAGCGTTCTGGATAACAAAGCAAAATCTGCTTAATAAAGCAACACTTTCCTGCAGATAAGGGACTATATGTAGTATACGCATTTATAAATTATAATGTCAAATAAATTTAAATAGACATTTGAGCAAATATTTTTCCACAAGACAGAAGTAATTGCTGTAATTGTGTGGTAGTTTTGTTTTCATTCCGATGTTCAGGTGCCTGGATTAAGTGACCTTCTATTTTAACCAGGTTATTAGCCTCTATTATGCTGGGTGGGTTGATGTGAATCAAACACTTATCATCGCAGTTTATTTTACAACTTGTTCCTTGTAGAGCCATCATTCATGGGCACATGTCGAAATTTGCCCAACCTTGCCAAGCGTTTGTTTTATTATTGTTATTATTATTTAAAACAATTTAATTTGTGTCCGTTACCTTAACAACAAAATCAATACTGGGACTGTTGCGTATCGGGTTTCTGACGTTTCACGGGCCCAAAGGCACCTTAAGTTGTCAGATATAAAACCTTTGGGCACAAAGCCAGCTGTGGAAAGATTTACTCGTGTTCTTTCAGTCCCGGCTTGTGCTCTGGGTGTGACGCTCATTGTGCACACAAGTCCACGGTGTTGCTTGAATCGCGGAGGCTCAGAGGTGGACGCTTTGGTGCCTCGTGGTCCCGCCCAGCGTTCGTGCGACACTGGGAGGACTTGTGGAGTCATATGGTGCTTTTCCTGTTTGGTTTTCCATACCCTCCGTGTGCCAGGGAGTGATCTGCCTGCATGAAGCAGACAGAGATTCACTGATGGCTGTAGGCTGGCTGGGTTTCCACGGGCACAGACAGCGATGGCGCCGGCACCACCTTTTGGACAGTTCCTTTGAATATTGTTATGATGCGGGATTCTTTGGCTCGACGCATCAGATGCACGAGATCGTGTTGCCGTGCGACTCGCCCAATATTATCATTGTTCAGTAAAATTAGTGTAAGGAGAGCTACTTTAATGTTGTGTGCTCCCTGCCACTATTAAATGTATAAATAAACCCAAATTATCACCAGTGCTGTTATAAAATGTCATCCGAAATTCTTTGACAGAGCTTAGTATATATACTCAAAGCTACAAACTGACAAGGCCTGTGTTAGGAGGTAGATGAACGTTTACAGATGCGGGAATTGCAGTGGAAAGCACGCAGTGATTGGCACCGTCCACCTCTCCCTCGGTCTCAGCGGCATGGAAACCACCTCCTGTTGTATGTAATTTGTATGCGGTTATAAAGTCACAGCACAAACCATCTCCAATTCCCTCTTCTTTGCCTCGCTCGTTTGTAAAACAAACTCTTTTGGAAAGCGAAATTTGGATCACAGGATGGGATCCGGTCCTGAGGCAGGCCCCCGAGTGGGGGCTGGGAGCGTGAGGTACCCCTTGTTTGTCTTACTGTCTGACGCTTGCATAATATCTTGAGTGGGGGAGAGTGGGGGCGGTGCTCATGGTAGGGGCCCTGGTGGGCTTCTGGTTGTGTGTCTGAGCCATTCAAAATAAGCAGCTGAAAGTCTGGACCCCTCTCTGCACCATCTCATGTACTCTACTGTAAATTAGAAGGGATGCAGTTTTGGCAAAGAGAGGCATTTCAAGGCACTCGGGCCGCTCTGGTTCCTCCATATTCACACACACACACCTACAGTACTGTGCAAAAGTCTTAGGCATGCAACTTGAATGTCTGTTGAGAAGTACAGGTAGATTCTTATCTACCATCAGGGAGGTTTCTGACTGGTCCCAAATTCATTCTGCAGCCTGAGAATGACCTCAAACACCCAATCTCAGTCATACACAACTATCTTGAGCAAAAAGAAGGAATCCTGCAACAGATGGTCTGGTCCCCACAGAGCCCTGATCTCAACATGATCGAGTCAGTCTGGGAGGACATGCAGAGACAGTCAAAGTGTGCAGAAGAACTGTGGCCAGTTCCTCAAAATGTTTGGAAGAACCTACCAACCTCTACCTTACACTGCATCCAAGTTTCCATAAGAGAAGTGATGGTGTTTTAAAGGCAAAGGGTGGTCCCACCAAATATTGATCTGATTGAGGGTTTTTTGTCTCCTGCACTTTTTAGAAGGTTTATTGATTAATAAGTATTCATGGCATTATTTTTGGAACCATCCTCACTTTATAGCATTTTTCCCACACGTGCCTAAGACTTTTGCACAGTACTGTACATGCACAAACTCTAGGTTGCACATCATTGTCTCGTACGCAGAAACACACAGTTCACCCACTGTGTTTTCACACACAGTGCCACGTCCCCTCTACTTACACACACGTACACACAGACACACACATAGTTTTGCTTGCTCCACCTCCACATACACAGCTAGAAGTGTCATGACATACACACCTTAGGAGTGACCAACACCAACGGTGACATTTATATATGAATGTAGTTGCTGACGTGCCATGTTTCAAGTCAAGATGAAGTGTCACACCTGCAAATGTTTCATTGCTTGAATAAACATGAGAAAATCAGCAACAGAACCTGATCTCAATAAGAAGCAGGTGACGTTAGAATAATACAGGTATAAGTGGTTTTACCTGTCCAGACTCTAGGCTTAAGTACAAGTAAGAGAGATTCGTTTAATTTCTTTGATGTCCTGAAGCACAGCACGTCGTTTTTTAAATTTCTGCCGTTTAATAAAACGTAAAGTAGGATGACTTTGGAATAAACCTTGTCTGCAATAGTCTTTGTCACGTGTTCAGCGCGGTACCGAGACGTCAGCGTACTGAATAATACTTTGAGGAACAGTGGGTCAATTTAGCCTTATACCGAAACAGTGGTCAGCATATTCAGTTCACAGATTACAGAAATGTCATTCGTCAAAACGTCGGCCACGTAAGGAAACAGAAAGACTGAAATTGGTGGCTCTGGCTGGAACTGACGCTGTGCTTTTTAACTTATTTTTGTATGGACCCTCAGGGACACACTATATTAGGGAACTGTTAAAACTGCAGTGTGTGGTGTGAGTGAGTAAGTGTGTGCGCCAATCCAGCGGTGTACTAGCCTTCCTACCCTGTCTCGTGGCCACTGCATCCAGTGTAGACTCTGGGCCACAGTGGCCTTGGACAAAAGGTCCAAAAGGTCGAGTGAGAAAAGCATGTTGTCGAGGTAGCATCACCAAACCACTTAAAGGCGGCCTAGGTGCCATAGTGGCTCCTTAAAGGCCGAAGACCTCAGAATTCCACATCTCCTGTTTATTTATGGCTGTGTGTACTTAACCTGTCCCTGTAGAACCCAGTGATGATAGCCATCATCCGTGCACTGGAACCTACGTGCTCCTCTCCATGGTCGACATGTCTAACTTGATTAAGGTGGAGCGTCCAAAGTTAGGAGAGGTCACAGAGATACTATTTCTACTGCAGCACCTTTAGCTGCCTGTTTAATATAGACATTTTCTCACCGTGTTTTTCTGCCAAAACTTATAACTCAAGTGCTTAAAAATGCCTCTATAACGATTTTTTTTTAAAATACAATTTACATTCAACCCCCAAGCTGCACTTGAGGTTAGATATCCTAAATACCTCAAAAGAACAAAATTTAGACTCAGAAGATCTTGGACGTCTGAAACACAATAAACAAGACTTTGGAAAGATATGTGAAACACCGGGGTCCCCTGTATATTCAATAACGAAATTTCTAATGAGATTTTAACAGGAGTCCATTGAATTACTCAGTAACAGTGAACACTTGGGTGTTCTGGCCCTCATGTGACAGTATCTCTGTGTTTTGAAAGAAAATATATGTAACACATGTGTAGTTGCTGCTCACACTATGTAAAAGAGAAACATTTACAGTTAGCAAGTGCTGTAAGTTCCCGGCGTTGACAGTCTTGTGCGGCACTTCACAAAACTCAACAATTTGCAGCCCAAACTCTGGATGCTTTCACACATCTCATTGCCAATGCAGTGGTCTCAGTGTCCTGACCATAACAAAATTATACTCGGGGCACCAAGTTCAGTTTAACCCTATGCGGTGGTGACAATGCTGTAGTCTACGAGACACTCACAGGCATGCCACAAATTTCCACAGACCCTACCGTCTAGCAAAGTCTTCTCTTAGGCTATTTTCCCACTTATTTAATAGAGGGTGACGTCACGGAAGGGCAGCAGAGCAGAACTGGACATGGGCAAACACCGTTTGATGGGACGTTGGTTTCTGTATGGGACGTCTGTTTACCTATAACGACAGGAGCTGCTCCTCCACCTTCCTGGTCGCTTCGGTTCTCCATTCCAATGTGAGGCTTTGCTACATTACAAGCAGGTGTTTTTTACCAGGAAGCGGCGAGATGAGAACCGTAGAAGAAATCTTTCGGACTGTTGTCGGAAGAGTTAGAAAAGGTCGGGATGAGAAAACGTGCAGTTTAATGATTCTGGCGTGGAGACCATGTTGTGGACTCTTGGCCTTGTGGCACAGATACCACATAGAGTAGGAGACCATCCATAAATAAGAATTCACAAACTTACGACTGCAGTTTGATGTTTACGCAGCCGACGCAGCGAAAGGGACAATGGATTTATTTTCTTCAGGTGTCTACAGAAACTGTACATATGAAAACGGGCTGCTTCTCTATAATATGTGCATCACATTTGCAATGGCTTGAGGTGGACGCCATCTTTTAATCCACAAGTAAAGGCTATTTTAACAGAATTGGTGACATGACTCCAAACCGCCGACCACTGTGAAACAAACTGCTTAAAATTTTTGTAACCTCCATATAGTTGAGCTTACATCATCACTGTTTCAGTTATACAATTTGGATCCTTAAATAGTCAAATGTACCAAACCATCCCTGCCTCACACTAAATTTTGACAATTACGTAAATTGTCGAGGTAACAGGGGCGGACGGGAGGCAGAGCACTTCAAAAGTTTGATTTATCTTGCGGCATACGGCGGAGGATCCAGGTGCATCCATCAGTCTTATTTGACCTGCCACAGGCCAGTCATACATCAAGTTCTGTATTCTGTCTTTCAGACCCTTAGCTACCCCTGGAGGCTGGCTAAGAGCCAGGAGACACATTTGTGTTTTTGCACCTCTCTGTCTTACAGGCCAAAACACTTTTTTCCTCTGTGAGATGGATGGCCTTACAAAAAAGATTTTCTTGTGGGTCCTCACATCACATGGTCTGATGCAGGGATTGTGTTTCTTACGAAAACATGGGAATTTATTGGCAATTTTTGCCAACTTGTGCAGTGCAATCTAGGATGGAGGATGGCTTAGAACCAGTTACGTGTGACAGTCTTTATTATTAGTTTTAATCTTGTTCCGCCTCATTTTCTTACCTAGCTGACACCATTTTTACAATGGCTCCCATTTAAAAGGCCATGTAATCCGCCCTACCGATTCCGGATAATAACCTTCCTTCAACGTATAACGGCATAACCCCTCCTGGGACTTGAACCAAAAATAGCAGCACGCCAACTGTTCGTTCACTAAGACGCCGTATGCATGCGGTGCGGTACGGTCAATACGGCATGAAGCTCACTCTGCCGGCAGCAGTGTATCTGGGGGGGTTGAGGTGGTCTGTTCTGGATTGCTGTAACTGACTCCAGGACCTTATTTTAGAATACAAATTGCACTCCACTTAAAGTCAGAAATTTATGTCAAAATCCACTTTATTCTTAAAAAAAACATAATTTAGCAGCAGCAGTTGCGTTTGCTTTTCCGGTTTGACGGTGAACCATAGTAACTTACTGAGGTAACTAAATTGGTTTTTTTTTCTTCTAGTTGCCGTTCATGGCTAAATTTGTATTATTCGCAGTTAACCTTCTTAAGCTCGCAAACATTCAAACAAGCACATAGCAAAGGACTGTGGCCAGAACTATAGTTGTCTTGGAGTGAGTGGTGCCATAAGTCTGCTCACCTCATAGAGCATTGATCCAATACAGGCCTGATAATAAACCTCCCGGGAAGAAAGTAAGCACAGTCCCAGCAACATGGGTAATGATTTAATAAAAATGAAATTCTGTTCTGGAGAAGAAAAAAAAACTATTTTCTGAACAAATCCCACATTTTTTGTCGCTTTATCTAGATCAGCCCAAGATGGATGTTATTTCAGAAGTATTGTAATGGAGAGACACTGTATATAAGAATTGTAAAAGCTCTCCCTGGACCAAGTTAGAAATATTTGAGTTAGGCTCTGGCCTCTTTTATTTTTCTTCTGGCTTTGGAAGGAGAGGTTAACAGCACATAGCTAAGACACAGGAATTTAAATTCTGACCAGTCAAAGTAGGGGAATCTCCTATTTGCAGTGGGGGGCAGACTTGGGTTGAGGGTGGACCGAGGTCTGTCTCACTTGTCCAGAACCATTATGATCCAATTTAATGTACAAAGATCCGAGTAACAAATGTATAAGTAAACAGAAACACACGCTATGCCTGCTTGAGATGGACTCCCACCGGCTTGATGTACTTGTGAAGTGTCTTGAGTGTTTTGTTGACTGTGGGATAGATCTCAGCATCACTCTGAGAAAGGAATCTTGAATCCATTCAATACAGAAAGAGGTGTCATTTAAAAATTTTTCCAGAGCAAAAACTTTAAGTAGCACCTTCTTGGAAAGAAGTGTTAAAAGTTTCTCTTGAGCAGTCAGGATTCAAATATGGCCGAGACGGTGGAAATTTTGTGCGTGAGTTAGAGTTGGTGGATCACAGCAATGCCCTTTGGTGCAACACGTGCAGTATATTTTTTTTACAAAGCACACGTATTATGATTCATAAATATACTAACAACGCCTCAGACACCTTCTTCTGCCTAGAAGGTCAACGAAGACAGGTCTAAAGCCAAGATCAAGCCATGCAGCTTTTTCCTAGAAGGTCGTAGGTGAAAAACACTATTATGAGTTTAACATATAAATCCTTTACAGTTTGGGTGGGAAAATTTAAGTTTAAAGTTAGTTTAAGGCCTATTAGGAGGAATATTTTCCATGCTAATTGACTCAATAATACATACACCAACAGTGGCACTGGTCCCAATACCCAAATATGCTTATACATACACGTACACTCATAACTGGTATTTCCAGCGGTGGTCTACACTTCCAGAATGCCTGTCAAAATAGTTTTTTTTCCTTTGGTTGTTTAGCTCCGAGTCAGGGGCAGCGGTGAGCCCCAAACTGACATTGACAAATGGCCTGCTGGCTGAATATTATTTCATAGCCACTGAGTTATGATCTGAGATAACTTAAACTTGTGCTCGGTTAAAACAAACCACATTACACTTCAGGTGGGCGCAAACGAATGGATCTATTTTCCTACTTCTTGTGACATGTTCGCCTACAGTGGCACCAAGATCTACCTTCGGGGAGATAACAGAACGGTATCTGTGACTGCAAAGTCCTGCCACACGCACATAATCCGACCCGGTTATTTGTGTCATGTCAACCCTTAAGAACCGCATGTATAACTGGAGTGTACTTATAGCAGGGGGCTGGCTCCAGGACCACGGATCCCCCCCAGGAAGCCCACACGTACTCTTTTCCTGCTCCAGGACAGAAACACAGAGTGGCTGTATCTTGAATCCGGCTCCGAACTGCCACAGAGGTCTCACGCCGCTTGCAGTTGCCCCTGCTGCCTTGATTCCCTGCCAAGGCAAACACGAGGGCCTGGAGGTGGCGGCGCTCCTGTTCCCATAGTGACTGCATGAAGATCTGGATAAGCAGGGCGGACAAAGGGACCAATTCACGGAGGGGGAAATTCTGGATCCAGGCCGGCTGTTCTCCTGGACACTGAATCCAAATGTGCAGTGAAAATTAAGAAAAAGTCAGAACTTATCATGGCCAATCGAGGCAGAGATATTAACATGACCTGTCACTTGGGGGAAGGCTGTGAAACAAAGACCTTGTTTGTGAACACAGAAGCTGGCCATTAATGGAGGCGTAATGAGAAAGGATATAGGTTTAGTAGGTGTAATTACCTCAATATGATGTTAAAATGTCCCAGTGCCACTTGTACAAAATATACTTTGCACAAAAAGAACTTTGTATCCACAATGGCTAGCACGGCCTTGCCCTGATGTCAATCGCATGTGTATTTTTAAGAGGGGTCTCAGTATGACCTTGCAAGGCTGCATGTTCTTGCTCATGCCATCCAGCTGTAGTATCATGACCTCTCACTGGTCTGTCTGAAGCATGTTTCATGATGTTAGCTGATGCTCCTGGCTATTTACTTTTTTTTAACGTACCTCATGCTTTTCTCCAAAGCAACTTACCGTACAATGTTAAGCAAGTTATTTCACCTTTCCTAAGGACCTACAGCTGTATGGATTCAAGTTGCACCTTTCATAGCTTGTAAATTCCTTACATGTTCTTCATAACATCTTTGGTAGCATCTTGATTCAATCCTGGGGCTCTGGTTTCCTCCCACAGTGTAAGGACATGTGTTTCAGGCGCACCGTTCACTCTATGTTGCCCAAAGCACGTGCATGCGTGTGACTGTGTGCACGACGCTATATACTCACCCCGCCATGGACTGGTGACCCATCCAGGGGTTGTTTCATAGCTTAATGACAAATGATTCTGTGACTGGGCTTTGGACCAGGATCCCGCAGTTACTGAAGGTGGATGATATTAGTAAAATATGTTGCATCACTCCATAACCTCATCATTCACTCAACATAGGCAGTGCTGGGCAGGTGGTGGAGATAGGGGCTGGACCCTGTATGATGAGTTTCATTGGTTTTTAAATGAATATTAAGATCGTCATAAAAAAGTAATTTGCCTCCATATTTGTCATCATGACTTGTTAAACGCAGATAAAATAAAAATTCAATAAAAATAAAAATTGCTTCAAAAGTCTACAACGTAAGTCAAGGTTATGTACCTTTGCAATGGCTATATGGTTGATTCTGACCTCATTAGGGATTTGGGAAAGTTTTATACTCTCTATGTACATAGACCATGTTTAGCACATGCAGGCCTGAAGCAGATAGACTTTGGAGGAGGGTGGGTGCTGAAAGGTTGCCTGTGTCGCGACTGCTGTGACATAGTACATTTGGTCACACGCTGGATCTGAAAAGGTATTGACGGACCTCCTGTCCAGTGTATACCCTTGTCCAGACAATATGTCGCTCCTGTGGTTTCACCTCCTTGACCCATTTGGAGCTGGAATCCCAACGGTGGGAAACCATGAATCATTTGCAGGCCACACATTGAGCGGACTTAATCTGTCAGGTGCCAAGTTCTCACGCACGCCATAGTTTTCCACCATAAAAGCAGCAGTCATTCTGCGGTAGCTTAGAGATGTATACTTGGCCTAGCTGGTGGAAGAGGCGTGGTCCGTTGTTGTCTAACAGTTTGACGTAAATTTATTTCATTCTAAATCGACCAGTACACGGCAACTCTGAAACCTCTCTGACAGCCCCTTCCTCTGTTTTAGTGGCAGACAGCAGGCCATTAGACCATGGACATGGAAAAACGCCGGCTTCCTCATCACAAGCCCGCTACACCGCTGCCAAATAAAACCTATATAAATCAGAACAGAATTTTAGGTTTGCCTAAGCGAGTTGTAAATAATTGAATCACCAAATAGAGGTCTCCAGTTCTGAAACGCAGAACACATTTATTTGGGAGCTGGAGGTAGAGTGTTACTGTTAATTAAAATGCATTAAAACTGCAGGTAAGGTTACAGACTCTCCTCCAGGGTCTTTCCTGAAAACCCCACACTTAGCACTACCCCTGTCCGGCACATAATCCACCACGAGCGAAAACGTTCTTTCTAAAGGAAGGCTGTCTAGATTACCTCCCCAGAGCTCCTCTGTGTCTCTCCGTGCAACGGGGCCTGTATTTTATAAATCAGAAAAGGGAAGTTGGTTGCCTCTGAATGAATTCAAAACCCAAAGAAAAGTCTCCGCAAGGAAGCGTTACCTCACTTCTGAGTCAGTCGAATCACATTGTCTCTTCCTAAAAGGACTTAAGCAATTAATTCTACATCAGTATAAAGTCATAACTGTGGAATTTTTTTTTTTTTTTACCATGAGAAATTTATGCAGACATTGTAGGCATTTAAACCTTTGACCCCTTGTAGAATTTATTTGAAGTGTTGTTTTGAATCCCCTATATCATAGCTATGAACCTACAGGCGTCGTGCAAGGGGCCTACTGCTAGAAAAGATTTACTTGGGATTTCTCTTGAGATAACATATTACACAAAGGTTTAAGTGTCTTTAAATCCATTTTAAGAAATAACAGCTACCCCTGACTGTGAGCACTCATTTTCCTACCGGCTCCAGTGCCAGTGACAGCACCCGACACTAGAGTTTTTAGAACGACACAATGGTATAGACAGCAGAAGTTTCCAGAAACTACGTTTTTTTGTCGTATTGCACCACAAATCTTTCAGAAAGCCTCTTTGGACTTGTTTTATTTATTTATTTACTTTGCTGAGCTGCACTAGAGACCTACACGAGTCTGCCTGACCCTGAAATCCTGACTCCCAGTTTTAAACTGTATAAGTTCAAGTCTATGATTGATTCTGGACAGATCTACACCAGGCGAAGGTCTGAATGACTCTGGCGTCCCATGAATAGCAAGGTAACAAAATGTAGAGTAGGTGAGATTTTTTTTAAATTTATTTTAACATTGAAAGAAGAGTTTGATTTAGATTTTGCACTTTATTAGCTGTATCGAGCCAACCTGTTCTGTCAAGTTAATGTCACTGTCTATGTAATACACTTGTGGTTCTACCCAACAGGCTGAAACACAGACTGACACCAAGAGACAAGCAGTGACACAGTTACGGGTGACTTCAGCTCTGTGCAAGAGACTGCTTCATACGTGCATATGGTAGGACATGGTATGGTGTGAAATTTGGAAAACACAACAAGAAGTAATAGGAAAACACTAGTACTCCACTCCAGTTCACTCTAGTTTTAGGTTTCAAATTCCCTGCCATACAAAGGACAGAGTTAAACTGAAGATCAGCAGTGAAGTTACAGAGTGCACTGGATGCTTGTTGACTCCCCCTGTTGTGCATTTTAATGTTTTGCTGAGTCCTTAGTAGGGCTAGGAGAAGTCAGATCAGGTCTGCCTTTCATCTGTTACTTGGGTCCAGGGTTGCATTCAGGTTGCGCCTATGTTGTTTCTGGATGTATCATTCTAAAGTAACATATTTACTTGGACTGTGATGGACTGGAGTCTCATCCAAGGTTTCAGTTCATAACCTAGCATTCTAACCTAGTGTTTCATGGGATAGGCTCCAGACTGCTGCGACCCTGACCAGGACAAAAAAGTTCATGATAATGGATGGATGGATGGATGGATGGGTGGATGGATGGATGGATGGATGGATGGATGGATGGATATTTACTTGGGTCCAGGCAGGGTTTGGACATTTGGATATTTTGTAATTTGTGTTGTGTGAGGCCTGGGATTTATTTATTTAGTTGGGCACTGGTTAAGAAGAGCATTGGTTATTATGTTGGATCACACTGGCTCCAGGTTGTGAAATTCTGGAGCTTTATGCATCTTCACTTTGAATTTGGTGGGGTTTCACACTATAAAAAGTTAATTGAGAGTAATGTTCATGATGCACGCCAGCATGACATCATTTCTTTTCATACTTGAATAATTCATGAGCTTTTCACCCACCCTCACTGTCCAAGACGTGCTGGGAAATGGTGGGGGGGTTGGGTGGCTGCAGTAGGCAACACCCTCCTGGGCTCTGGCTCTGTTCTAGTTGTCCTTGGAAAGTCAGTCTCCTCGGTCCATGTGCGTGCATATTGGAAATGCTGCGGGTGTGGGCTGACGTGGGCACTACACTGCTGTGCTCATCATATTTGCAAACAGGACCATTGTGCCGCTGGCATAAGAGCCACTCACTCATGCCCCAGTACTCCCTTCCCTTAAGGGAAAACTAGCATCCTTGGGACATTAGCTGAGCTGTGCCAGGGCTAAAACATGGTGCTCTTTGTTGGTTCACACGGAGGCTCCATAAAATGATACATGGCAGCAATCCAGTTAACATTATAGTTTGCACAGAATGCGGCACCACAGATCAGACAAAAACAAAACTATGAATGAATATGAACAGTGGTAATACAAATTTAGGAAACATATCCATTTGTTCAGTCTTATAGAACTCATGGCTTGTCTAAAGTTGCTTCCACTATAGAAGATGCCAGTGTTAATCATGTTTAACCGTCCAGACAATGTATTACCATGTATCCCAATTGTGCTAGAAACTGCTAAGAACATGAACAGTAAAAAGAATTTTAAACAATCTATAATAAACATACGAAGCTAGATGGTATGAGCTGGTGAGTTTCATAAACAGGTCCTGAATTAGCAGCCATAACAGTTCGGTCTTGGTTATTTCCACAGCCCTGGCAAATATGTATGGAGGGTCTTCAAGTTTCTTTTCACGGATGATTTGGGAGGTCAAATAACAGACACATCAGCCTGTTGTGGACAAGACTGATCTCCGAATATCTTTTCTTTTTACTTTCTTTTCTTATTCTTTTAAGGACTTCCTGCATGTGTTGTGTTTTCATTGTGTCCCACAGAGGAGAGACAGACTGGATACAGCGGGTTTGCAAAACCCTTAACTGTTGACTTCACTTAAAAGCCCAGCCCAGGACTTGTTTATAACCCCTCACACCGCTGTATATTGGACCCTGGCCTGGGGATGTTGGTTCAGGGCCGCTTTGTACTCCTTCATATCACCAAGCAAAAGTTTTGCCCCTGGCCATTGGTCACTACTGTAGCTGCTGTTTTTTTTTACTTTGCTAGGGACAGACTAGCATAGAAATGTTTCCAGAAGAGGTGATACGCAGCAGAAGGCAGGTTTACTTTATCCAAAATGCAGTCACTGGTATTTTTTGAAAGCAAACTGGTCTATGCCCTCCACCTGACCTGCTGGCCATCCTCCTTTTTTGACAACTGGGTGCACTTGTTAAGTACTGTATTACTTGTGATCTCTTATGCAAATTTGCTTCAAGCCTTCAAAAAGCGGGCATGTGCCACTTGGATTCCGATTGCTACGTAAAATAATTTGTCTGAATTGTTTTCTTTACTACCAAATGACGCACTTATGTATTGTACTGCTATATTTAGCAAGAATGAGAAAACCACCTGCCTGCTCGATCTGGAAACAACATGATGCCTAAATCAGTTGGAATTTATCTGGACAGAGGAGAACCCAACCCCTTTGAAACCAACTCCTTATACACACGCATGCCTTGGCAGCTATCCCTCCCCTCCATTATCCTCCGTCTAGACTCTGAGAGAACGAACAGGCCGTGAAACCGAGCCAAACCGATCTCATGTGGAATCCCCAAAGGCCTGAAGCAAGCTAGTGTGTTGGACAGAGGGAGGCAAGAACATATTCAGTCCCCATAAGCTGGACAGAGAGTCCCCGATCACCACATTCATCTTGTGTTTCTGATGCTGTACAAGAGTCTGTTTGTGATTAATATCATGGACTTGGACCTTGTTAATTTGTTTCTCTTTTCTTTTCGCTAATTCGTCATGTTTGGTTTGGCTCATTCTCCTGAGCTCAGTCTGGAAGATCCACAGCCGAGCTACCACATCGTCCCTCTTACTAGAGGAGGCATCGGTCCTCAACCTCAACTTCCCAAAAGGAACATTGTCAGAACATTTCAGCAATATCACCTCATAGTTTTCTTCCTCACAGCAGCTTCCCTTAGAAAACAGTTCTGTTTTTCCTCTGTACCTCCTTATTATCCCTTGTCCTCCATTGTGTCTTTTTGCCATGTTTACTTGTTACTTCCCTTTTTCTTTAAACCTAACAAACTCCTTTCTCTTATCGGTCATTTGTTTACTTCCATATTTTAAGGTTTTTTCCTTCCATCATTAACACCTCAAATACGGCCACCTCATACCCTCAGCAGTGTTGACAAAAGTCACTACTCACCACTCCATCTGGAAATTCAAGTCATCTTGTATTTCTCTGCCCTGAGTTACTTATTTGTATTAGTGAAACATTTTGTGCAATTGGGGAATGATAAACAGCACGCCGTTTATTAAAGGAAAACCACAACTGCTAGAAAAAAACATTCTTTTAAAATATTTTAATTTGTCCAGATTTTGGAACATATGGGCAAAAAACATCAACAAAATTTGACTGTGTTCCAAAGCACTAATTTATTCTTAGTCATACTGTGTGGGTATATATTGGAGTTTTATGTCTACAAATAAAGAAAAGGATTTAACTACCTGGTTGTACATCGACAAAAATGCACTCATTCAGATTTTGTAAACGCGTGGAAATTTACCCGTGAGGTTTCTAGTTAATGGGAGTGAAAACTTTTTGCTCTTTCCATAGAATGTGCAGTAAGTACCAGTCAGACATTTTAGATGTTAAAGTGTGCATTTTTGTGATTACTGACTGCACATCCTATGGAAAGAGCAAAAAGTTTTCACTCCCATTAACTAGAAACCTCACTGGTAAATTTCCATGCATTTACAAAATCTGAATATTTCCTAAGCAACAGCAATTTTTTGCTTAAAGTCTATTCTTATCTATTTGAGACTGAAAACAGACCATCTGGATGCCTGGCTGTTAGTCACATGGAAACAGAGAGTGAATTTCAATGATTATGTCAGCAGCAGAAAGGGAAATGTGAAATGTGCCTTCCTGCTCCCGTGAGACGCTTGACACGGCCTGTTGCCGATGGTCAGGTGCTGTTATAGGTCTCCACCCTTTTGGGACCTTTGCCTTCTATGGTTAACAAAGCTGCACCCTGGATTATGTCACTCACCTCATATAAGTGACACCACCTCCGTGCTGCATACTAATTGGTCCGTGTTCTGCTCATTGGAGGCTTACTGACAATTGCTCATTAATTGTAAAATTTGTTCTGCTTGTGGGGAATATGTTGTTTCTGCAGACAGATTGTTAATTTCATATTACATAATCAGGCTTCTGTTTAGTATATCTGAGTTGTTAAAAAGTTCTTGTTCGCTGTCAAAGGCCGACCACCTGTTTTTTTTCCAGTTAGAAGAAAACGTTTCTCAGCCCGTTGGGGGAATTTAGTCAAGGTCCACTGTTGGTGCACTGAAGAGGTTGTTCGCACTGAAATTGATTCTGTATGTCAGCTCTTCTCACTAGTTTTGCATGATCGTGTTTGCGCCATGTCACCACATTTACTGTGCATTTCATTTTTTTAAAAAAAAGCCAATTTATTTAACGGTCTGCTGTTGTGTTAAACAAAGAGGCAGATGTAACAGGTTACTTTGACACACGTATTTATTCCCATTATTCAACATCTCATAACACAGATCTCCTGCTAAAAACCCCGTCGTGCGTCCCCCCATCTCCTGGGTGTAATGCAGTCACACTGGAGGGGTCGCTAACTTGACAATGACAATGTTGTGTTTTCTAATCAGGTAATTGCTGTTTACAATGTTTTTTTTCATGCTATAAACATAGGTCAATAGTTATATAGGGGGTTTTTGATTGACTGCAAACATATTGTTTATTTATTTATTTTTTTATTTTTCCTCATTTAAAATAATGAGAAATTAACAAAAAGAAGTTGACAAAAAATGTTTTTTTTCAGGAACGAATTAAATTCAAATACTGACGGATTAGTGTATTTTAAATGATTACTTTTTATTTTCATTTAAATTTAGTTCAGGATAATGCAAAGCAATGGCTTGGTGCCTACAGTGGTATCTTTGATAATAGTGACATCAGACTCTCCAAAAACCCGTTGACAAATCCTGTCAAGACAACCTTTACTACCAATCCATTCTGCATGCTGGGAATGCTGCAGTCTTACTAATCCTCAGGCTTTGGAGGTGCAGTGTATCAGTATCATTCGGGTAGAATATACTGAAAAGTGAGAGCATATGTAGGTGTGAATTCAAACTGTATTACACAGACCCTGACATCTCTATCTGACCTCTTCTTGGTATCACACTTTATGTTTGTTTGTCGCCATCACCAGCTTATACATCACCCTGGGCTAGCTGCTATTGCATAATGTTTTTAGACCTTTTGGAATACCTTCATACATCCGAAATACAGATCACTCTTTTCTCAGCAAAAACAAAAAAAACAGCTCTAGAAAGCTGCTTTACGTGCAGTAGCTAAAGGACAAAGGGTGTAAGATTTCTACATGGTCATATGTCAAGTGCGGTGAGAAGCTTAAGGAGAAAATTCATTTTCAGCAGCCCATATTTCTAGAAATCTGACTGCCCCCCCCCCCCACTCCCGATATCTCATACTGTTTTGCTTTGTTCCATGGAAATGAAGCAATAACATCCCTCCGCAAGTCTACTGAAGGCAAGGACTGTCCACAGAGGAAATTAAATGAAATATAGTATGTCACCCTGCCCAACTCTTGCACACAGTCATAAACTGATGTTGTGTGATTGTTGTCTTTACAGGCTACACCTCATTTAAAAATGGCTTAAATATTTAAGCTATGCTTAGCAACCATGCTCAGAGCAAACCTGAAGCCATGTCTCTTGAGGTAGTGGGCTGAATGTGTCTTTAACATGTCTACAGGTACCTGCTGCGTGCTTGGCCTGCTCAACTAAATGTTATCCCCAGGCGTGAGACTAAGGTGGCCACATGGATCCCGGAGCAGCCATAGACAACACATAAAACTGAGCCACGGTCAAATTAGGATTTCAGAATAAAACAGCGAGGACTGCATATGAAAACTCCAAATCTAAAGCAATTGGGAAGAACCGCCGCCGTACATGAAAACGAAAAAAAAACTTTTCTTTGACTCTCTTCACGCTACTGTGTCGTCATGGATTGACGGGAATAATGCTGCCGTTGTTTTATTCGACTAAAAATGTTGCTAATGTTTTTGTTTTTTTTTTTCTCTTTTAAACAAAATTATAAGTCTAGGTCAGCCTTCACAGTCTGCTGCCACCTGTCTCACAGTTCACAGACAGCCACATGACCCAGATGAGCGGGGGGGGGCAACGCCAGGCCCAAGAAGCTGTTGACACTCCATCCCAGCTGATAGAAACTCTCCCTTGGGCACCAGGCCTGGAGACTGGGAGCTGGGTGAGGTAGCATAAACAGTGCAGAAGCAAGTCCCTGTTTTACTGATTCAGTCTGTGTAACCTGTATCTGACTGGTTGCAAAGCCTGAAACACAGAAGCAAGCAGCTTTGCCTAAAAATGCAAAATAATACCTCCAGTTTTGGATGGTTTGCTTAGTAAACGTAAGCAGATAAGTGAATTTTAAAAAGGTCTGACTGTAAAGATGAGCGTGTACAGGCGTGTCGTAAGAATGCCCCCGATCATCTCATGCTGGATCTATGTCAGGTACGTTCTGGTGGGAGAAGACCTCAGATGGCCTGGCAATGACTAGGGATTCCCAGGAGGACCTGGAGACAGTTGCTGGGGAAAAGATTGTAGGACAAGTGGACACTAACTGTTCAAATCAAATCATAATATAAATGTTTCCAGAGTAGAAGGGAAAAGCAAATCTAAAGGTGCCTTATGTGAAACACTTAAGTTATTTAAAAATGGGCCGTCGTGAAACATACGTTTTTGCCTTTAATAGTGAGGATTTGCAGCCATATGTCTGAGAAAGCTGGGAATGCATCTGGGAATGCAGACATATTAACCATTCATATGGTTTTTTTTGTGACTTGCCTTCTGCTTTTTATAGTTTGGCCTTAGTTGTGTCACATTACGTTATTTATTTTTGCAGACAATGTGCTCCGAGGAGACTGACACTGACGTTTTACTAGCTGCCCGTTTAAACAGTTGGACATGTGCTGAGGCAATTTAGATGAAAAGATGAAGTTCTCAAAGACATAATAGCCTTCTCACGTGGAATATTTCTTTTCCGGTTCACACAGCTATGCTGCCCAGATCTCACCGCTTCTGTACAGCAGTCTCTGACAGGAGGGTGAAAGGAAACAACCACCCTTCCAACGTCCATGTTCAGGCTGCGGCGAAATACAAATCCCGTTCACTACAAACTATATTTTTGACTATGGGATAAGTGCTATGCAGTGTTTTGCATGGCACGTCAAAATCTTTACAAAATGTAAAAACAGGCACAATGCTGCACATCTTCTTTCCCTCTTTTTCTGCACTTTATCCTTTATATGTGTGTCTTCTGAGTCATAGCACCTGTCCGAAACCATCGTGCTACCATCCAGCGTACAGGAGGACCACCACTTGAAATACTATGTATGAGACTCCATAATGGCACAGTAACAAACTTATAGCAGAGACAGAGAGAAAGAGCGAAAAAGTGTGTGTGTGTGTGTGTGTGTGTGAGAGAGAGAGAGGCAGTATTTTTCTTTGCTTCGCTCAACTGGACAATGAGAACAGCATTGCAACTTTTTGTTTGTTTTGTCTGATTTGCCTGGTGACACCATTGCCATCCCCCCCCCCCCCCCCCCCCCCCCCCCCCCCCCCCCCCCCCCCCCCCCCCCCCCNGCGGCCTCACCCCCCCCCCCCCCCCCCCCACCCTCTTTCGATGCGCACGTGTTTCAACTCCGGCGATCCCACCTCACGTGTCCAACTTCTCTTTTGTAGTTGCCGCAATTTATTTATTTATTTATTTATTTATTTATTTATTTATTTATTTATTTTTGTTTCGGCACAGTTACAACCTCAGCGCTTTTTTGGTTTATAAAGGCCACTGACAATTGCTTTCAGTAACATCGCCAAAGATAGCCTTCTCTCTACTGAATCATTAGGGCTTTTATTCTGCCTAAAAGGTTTCAAAAGGTAATACTACTGTACCCTTCTGTGATGTCCCTCCTAAAAAGCAACACAAATTACACAGTCCAGTACATTGCAGAAGCCGCATCGGAGCCAAAAGTCGATCCAAACTATAAATCATGTTCCTTGCGTGGAGGCAGATGGAAACAGTGCTGCAACACAACCAGCTTTGTAACGGGAAAGACCACATGTGTCACCTTTGCTTAGATTTTTTTTTTTTCCCCTTGTTTCTACGGCAATTAGAGGTCAGACCCTGGAGCAGAGAATGCCAGGAATCTCTAAAAACTGTGCAGGACACTTCTGATCTAACAATAGCGCAACTGATGTTCACACGCCACTCGCGGTACGTAGAAGAATTAACCCAACACGATTTCTTTGTATATTTCTTGCAACCGGTACTCAGTTAGACCACAAAACTAGCATGTTTGGGTGAACTCAGTAACAGGGTTTTTTGAAGATCTCCAGACTGTGGGCCACAAGCACATATTCCGAGCACTATCTAGACACTACACATCCAGCAATGTGGATTTTGAGACACTTGGCAACAGGTTTGTTTTTCTGTCCAGATTCTTGTTGTTTCCTATTATTTATCTTTCTTGGTGCAATAAGAACAAAGCAGTCATTTGCACCTTATCTCCCGAGACTGTATTTACTGTGGCACAGGCTCTGGCTCATGTTCAACACAAGCACAGAATGCAAACATGGGATTCGTCGCTGCTGATGCGGTCCACTGCCTCTACATACAAAGGCTGGGCTGGGCAACGGTTTAGCCCGCCAAATGACCCAAATTAAGCTCAAATGAATCGTGAAATTTACACCTCTGTCATACTACTGGAGCAGCTCTGGCAACACAGGAAAGATAAAAATCAAGTGGGTGCTGAGGGAGTTTCTTGCTACTTGCGGAAAAGATTACTGAGGTCCATTATGACAGCCGACCGAGGGGAACATTTACAAGCCAGTTCCTAACAATGCATCTGTTATTTGCGCGAGGGTTTGGTAAACAGAGGCAGACGAGAAGCTGCTCACCCTAACCCCAGGTTAACGCATCGAGAAAAGCGCATACTTCCACGTCTACCGCTTATTTGCTGTGTTAAGGAGCGACCGTCTATTAGTCGTCTTCGGCAATGTGGCTGAGGTTAGAAAGCGGTGGGTGGCTGTTGTTGCTGTGGAGTCGTTTGATTATGAAAACATGCGGCCATGTTGTGTGGAAAGCTGGGAAAGTCCCGGTGAGATTGACAACTCCTGTGCAATCTTGGTCATGGCACGTCTGTAAGAATTCCAAAGAGGTGACAGAACATTTGAGAGCTCAACTGTATGACTGGACTGGTAACAAAGGAAGGCTGTCAAACATATTGCAGGCTGCATAATGCAGACTGAAGTAAGTAGCCAAGATTAAACCAGGCTGAAGGAGGTCTTGGTGCACAGGTTAGAAGACACTGAGGACAGGGGGCAGCGTGTTGGGGTGGGGAAGGAGGATTGGGGGTCATCAGGAATCCGGACGGTACGCTGGAGGTTTACTGAGCGGGCGGGGGGTCCTGTGTAGTTCAAATTAGTCTGACGTCTTTCAGTCGTTTATGGAAATTTCACAGCGCCTTCCAGGACGAGGGTCTTCCCCAGTCGCAGGCAGCTGCCACGGCACCAGGGTAAGATTAGTATTGAACACAGTAGAAGCCCTGGAGGAGAGAAAACTGCATAAAAGGCCATGGACTGAAAATTATGCAACTGTTATCAACCATATTGATGTCAAAGTTGACTTGCGACTTTTCACTTCCAGTGTATGAATGACGAATGAGTGAAGAACAGTAAAGTGGTTTAAAGTTCATTTTTATGTATTTAATTGCACTAAATTTTCGAGAATTTCTGTTCAGCCATTAGGTGGAACAAACAATTCAGACACAATCGAAACACGGTGGGAGGGCAAGACCACCTTCATCGACGGCATCCTGTGCTCCTCAGCTTCAGAAATAAATAAGATGTGCATTTTTCATGTGTACAATGGAAAATTATACCTTTATATAAATTGATAATGGTTGAATGGTTGAATGGATTAAATGGTTGAATGGTTGAATGGATTAAAGTGAAAAATAATACAAGTGTTACATTGCGATGTAGTGGCATGACATCCAGGATGAATCCTGCCTAAAACCCTATACTGGAGAACTGTTTACTGATGATGGATGGATGGATGGATGGATGGATGGATGGATGGATCAATGATAGTGCTACAGAGTATTTTTTTTACAAAGTTGTATGAAAAGAGGTTTTCATAGTACATCTTAATAAGTGGAGGAATGTCTGTATTATTCAGCTTTATTTATTGTAAATTGATGAAACGAACAAACTGAGTTATAAACAGACTTCTAGTTCCATTTGTGTTTGTAAGTCAAGGACTGAGTGTAAAACTAAGATTTTAATTCAGATTACCTTCCTGAGGCCGCGACATCGAAACCGAACATTCTCTCCGCGCTGTAAATAAACCCGTGAGAATATTCTTCACAGTGTGATGGGCCGTTTGTCTTACAAACCCAGACCTTAAATTACCCAGACCTTAAATTGTTAGGTCGAATGTCATTTTATTAGAATTTCATCTGAAAAAAAAAATGTTCTGGAGTCACCGATGATAATATTTTGCATGTCTGCCACTGCAGCCCTGTGGACCACCATGAGTCAGCAGGAGATCACCAGGAACTGCACAAAGGTATAACAGAGCCATGTGGTTTCAGACAGCTTCCGCTACACCACGTCTCTGGAATTGTTTCCAGCTGCTCCCCAGCCACTAATGATGTCTAGGCCTCCGGGTGCCTGTTTCACCACTGGCCAAATCATGACAGCTTTCTCCACCTTTAGCAACCGCCACCTCACACGGGCCACCTGCTCTCCTCTGTGGCACATCTCTCACTGCACTAGACACATGACCCCCAGCAACACTCACACCATTACCAGGGTCACCTGGCTTCTTCACTGTTGAGTGGGACATGTCACATCAACCAAGACCCCACTTGCTCTGTTGCCACCTGCTGAAAGGTTATATGGAGATTTTCTTGGCATGCAGAAAGAAAGCGTCCGACACATCGGCACGTTTGTGCCGTCTCCAGTTTTCATCATTCACAGGCATAAGGACCTACTTATTCGCCAAAGGCAGTGGGCAAGTCTAATATATTGTGTTAATATTTATATTTTGCTATGCAACAGTTCTCAAACCACCCAGCAATAATCCAACAACCAATTACAATAAATGTGGATAAGCTTATAATAAATTGCATAACCTGCTATGGCTATTTATAATATTCCACTAACCCTTAAGAATACACATAGAAGGCTTTCAGTTTAAGACAAGACTGGATCATTTTATTCTTCTGCATTACGGACCACGCTTTGCCCATGACAGTCTGAGTCCTAACTTGGCGTTTGGCCTGTGATGAAATGCCTCTCCATGAAAGCCAGCGCTGACTCCTGCCAGGAGGATACTAATTGCCTGTCTCTCCCATCCTCTACCGGCCCTCCCTCCCAAGGGGGATCCCTGTCTTTATGTTCCTGGCAGCGCCGGAGCCAATCGAAGCGAGGAGTCGGGGCGTCATCCGTCAGCACGACGCTGCGCCTGTCTTTGAGGACCTGCACGCCAGGTAAATCCAGCTCCAGGATGGGGTGGAGAATTTTAAAAAGGTTTAATTTCCTCCCAGAATCATTAGTTCTCTGACCCCCTCACCCCCCACCTCACACCAGGCTAAAGCCCTGCTGTGGCCCTTGGCAAATACAGCAGGCCTCAGGAACTGAAACCAAATTTAAGTCAAACAGCACGTCTCGTGTGCAGAAGGTTCAGATTCTTCGCCGAAGGAGGAGCTGCTCCGGGGCAGGGGGAGTGTGGCGGGGTGGAGGTCAGGGCCTGTGAAACATCTTCACCTGTGGCCAACACGTCCCCAGTCACCAAGGCTTGCTGACTGGGGCTGCTGCTTAGGGCCACAGAGCTAAAAGGCCACCTCTCAACTCACTGCGAATGCAGCCCCTTCCACGTACCACCGAGCATACAGAATGACAGGGTGGGTGGTACTGGGTTTGGCATTGGAGATACCAAAACAGAATTGAGAATCCCACCTCCAGTCACCTGCACCCCATCCTGCCCCATACTCTCCACCTTTGACCTGCACTGACCTGACATTACCCAGACCTGGCTTTCACACCTGTCACATTGTGCCTCCACACATTTGACGGCATGTTCACGACAGATCGAAACGATGCTTTCGTGCCTTCAGACTAAACGCTCCGTCTTCTTCATAGGTCAAACGCCATTTCTGACAGGCTGGTGCTTTTCTCCTGTCTAGTGATTTACTGGGGGAATTCTTACTGTCAGCATGGACCCCCCACGCCACTGCGGTCGCCTAGACCTGCGCAGCTTCATACGCCAGCGGGCTGCCGAGGAGTCACCGTAAGGCCATCAGATGATTTCTCCAGACAAGCACTAACATGTGTGTAATATAATCCCTGTTTATGTGGACTGGTTGTGAGTAGCAGGGACTTTAATTGTTTTGACAAGATTATATTCCCAGCCACTTGGCGCTGAAAGTGCAGGACATACCGGAGTTTGGTTTTTGCAATACTCGTGTATCTATACATTTTAACGTAATTATACTGTTATAACGTTCCTGTTTGATTAAAAATGTGTTTATTCCTACAGAACTGACCCGCTCGCGTCACTTGATCCACGGAGATCCTACGCAACATCAGTTCTTCCTTATAACCTCTGACCTCATAATGCTTTGAGTGACACGTGACTTCTGCTTTGGGAAGGAGGGGACCCAACATCTGCTCGCTTCTGCCCAGTCTTTATGTCACAGTTGTTTTTTTTTTTTTTTTTCCAATTTCAAAAAGTTTTATTGAGTTTAGAATTAAAAGTTATGAACTTTTCCTCATCAACACTTTCGGTTTTATGCACATTCTTTTCAGAAGTTTAAACACACTCGCTGCTCCTGAAACCGCATTGTAAACATATGGCACCCGGCTCTTCTAACAGCATTTTACGCCACCAGCTAAAAACTTGGCACGCTTTAAAAAACGCAGTCCTTCCCCCACACAGGGCTGTCGTACGTGTAGTTTAGCAGGCACGGCATAGTTGGCAGAGCTGCGAAACATTTTCTTTTATTCGGCACCAGATGCCATCGACACACATTAAACGTCCCAGAAACGCCCGGTTTAGCGTTGCCGCCGCAGTTGCGGCACACCATCCAGATGGACAGGGCAAGCTCACTTCAGCTTATACGTGTGTAAAGAACCTTCCGGGATCCACGTTCAGTGGCTGCTCACCCAGTCACAGTCTGACACCTTTAAATAATGGAGGGAAAAAATAAAAGCACGAATGTGCAAAGTGACAGCTATGTTTTAACTACATAACCATAGATCCCAGTGACGCTCCTCAGTCCTCGATCGGCAAACGTCTGGAATGAACGGGTGTGTGGAGAGCGTCTCTTGCGGTTGTGCTTCGCCGTGTTTCTTAATGAAGTTACATGCGCGTGATCGTATGATCGGTCCTCACTTTTTCTGTCTGCGCATTTTTGGTCACATTATGACAGCCTGGGGGGAGCCAGTTGATCAGTAACTAGGGGGGGAAACACCTTTTGCTCAAACAGCAGCTCCAGATGAGCACATCTGGCATCAATGAAGTCTAATTATTCGCTACAGTTGTCCGCTTCCCAAACTGGATGCTGTTAGGATGGACCTCACTTAAATTAGCAGCTGCCGTCCACCGGAGATTCGTGGTGGAGCAAGACTGCCCCTACCAGACTGCTCAGAGATCTGCTCGGGTGGACGAGAAAACGCGAGGCGGTACGAATCGATTTTAACCCATAACTTGGAGGATGTTGCTGCTGTTAATAGCTTGAGCAGCTCTGCCCAGTGTTGGGTTTGTATGCATAACAACTTGCAGTATTTACCCATTTATACCGCACTCTTGCATGAGGACGGCTCTCGATCAAGGGGAGTACAGCAGGAGGTGGGATTCAAACCCAAAACCTTTAGACTGCAACATTACGGCCACTGTTCAGCTCACTGCTGTATTTAGCCAAAACGGCTCTGTGTTTGTTGAGTCTTTTATACATTTACACATTTACAGGAGCATTTCAATGTAAGGACCTCGCTACAGTATCTTGCAGCAATTGCAGTGAAGTAGACATAATCCAGCACCTTTCACGCCGCACTTCCACGTCTGCGCTACTACACCTCCTACTGCCCACATCGTGTACGGTCTTCTGTTGACCACAGACTCATGTATGCCAGTAAATTTTACATTAAAGCCAATCCCAAAGCCAATATTACATATAAGTCCTGACCAAAAATGCTTTAAGTAGTAAGACGGATGGAGAACGTTATACAATGCAGAATTTCCAGCAAGATTTTCCAGTTTGTGTTTGTGTCTGAGCATGATGTAGCTGTTGAAAACGTACTGTTTTTTTAACTTAAAGCAGCTAAAAGTAAAAACTGACTGATTAAGAGTCCAGGGGTGGGATTTGAACTAGCAATCTGTAGGTCTATGTTCTCCACCAAGGCAAACCTACTTGTTTTACCGTGCATTTAAACAGCCCTTAGAAAACTACTCTACAATTTCTACATTTAAAAAAAAAAAAAAAACAAAATGAAATTTAGCTCAGTGGGTGCAACCCAAAAAGATATCACACATAGTCTGTAATAAGTCTCCAGGTTGTAAGAGAAAAAGAGAATAAATAAGACCTTTCCAGGTCAAGCAAAGGTGACTTTTGCACCAAAAAAATGAAAACGTTAATTTTTAGGACATTCAGGGAGATTAGAGGTCAAACGCGAGACTGGATAGGGGTGGTCCCCCCCCCCTCCCCCCAAGGGGAGCTGCAGGTTCGACACGGTGGCTTCAGAATGTTACCTGAGGACAAACGCTGCGACTGTGAGCACCACAGTGCAAAACATACAGTTGCAAAAGGGCAAATAATTGCCAGCGGCAATTTTTTTAACCGTAACCTTTTACATAATGGGGCTGACGTTATTGACTGACGTTATTTACTGCAGTCGGGGCAGAGAGTAATGTTTAAATAGGCCCGATGACGGACGTCAGGAAGTAGTCCATCACCCGCCTGCTCTTGGCAAAATGACACTGCAAGCAACAGTTTGTAAAGACTGTTTTTCATGCACAGCTTTGACATACAAACTCTCGAGTCAGCTTTTTCAAACCAGCTATGTTTATTAGTAACAAATGATCCAGATACTATGTTTTAAGTCAACGCCAAACGTTCATTTGGAGTCCAGGCCATGTTACCTAAAGATAAAGGTTTCTTACTAGCAGTGGGAACACTGAAGAAAAATATGGGCAAAAATGGTTTTTTCCATGTAGTGTAATATAAAAAAACAACCAAGTGAACATAACTAATCCAGATATAATGGTCAGAAGTAGACATATAATTTAGCCACTTAATAATACAATAATACCACTGCTCTGTCCAGTGCGGCCACTGTTTTGTAGGCTGCTACTATATATTAAGTCTAACAAAGGTTCCTTCATAGAAACAGCCCACAGAAGGATGGGTGAGTTTGACAGTCCCAGAACAGAGTTTTGTTGTCTGATGACATTATGCGTCTTTTGTACGTGCCAAACCTTATGGGTCAGATTTCTTGGAAGGAGCTGTGTCCCACTGTATGTTACCTCATAGTGTCCTATGCTGGGATCCAAACATTTGGTCATCTCCCAAAGCGTCTCAGGTTTCAACAGGATGTGGCTTCAAAGCCAGATCACAGAGCTGGGTCTCACCCCAGTTATTGGTGAATGGGTGAGGTCTGTGGTCCAAGCACACTGCAAATGCAATCAGAAAATAAAAGCACAACATTTGTATGACCAACAGAGCCTGCTGGACCGTGGTATAGCCTGTAGACGGCTTGGAGAGTTGGCCTTGGAACACGTAGATACCGCAGTGGGATGTGTGCGCTATGTTGCGCTGTGTCGACTGAGATTACATGCATATGTAAATCATACACAGTACTGTGCAAAAGTCTTAGGCATGCAAGTTCAATGTGTGTTGAAAAGTACAGGTAGATTCTTATCCACCATCAGGGAGGTTTCTGACTGGTCCCAAATTCATTCTGCAGCCTGAGAATGACCTCAAACACCCAATCTCAGTCATACACAACTATCTTGAGCAAAAAGAAGGAATCCTGCAACAGATGGTCTGGTCTCCACAGAACCCTGATCTCAACATGATCAAGTCAGTCTGGGAGGACATGCAGAGACAGTCAAAGCCTGCAGAAGAACTGTGGCCAGTTCCTCAAAATGTTTGGAAGAACCTACCAACCTCTACCTTAAACTGCATGCAAGTTTGCATAAGAGAACTGATGCTGTTTTAAAGGCAAAGGGTGGTCCCACCAAATATTGATCTGATTGAGGGTTTTTTGTCTGCTGCACTTTTTAGAAGGTTTACGGATTAGTAAGTATTCACGGCATCATTTTTGGGACCATCCTCGCTTTATAGTGTTTTTCCCCACAGGTATCTAAGACTTTTGCACAGTACTGTAAATCATATATTTTAGGCTGTTTTCTTAACCTCAGGTGACAATACCTACAATTATAGTAACAATAAAGAGGCACATGAAACTAAGCCCCACAAGTATCTAAAATAGGATCTTTAGAACTAAAACAATTGCACTCCTGACAATGAAACCAGCGAGGTTTGGCCTAGAAAACTCATGCTCATGGTGTGCAATTTAAGGAGGCTGTGCTTTTCTTCTCAGTACTGCACCTTCACAGGGGTTTGGCACACAAAGTGCACCTGCTGCTGGTCTCCTGCCAGGTGGTGACAGAGAAGGTGGTGTCACTGAAAGTTTAGCAGAGTTCAGATCACCCTCCAAAGATTCATTTAGAAGCTCGGATTAGCTGTTCATAACTGCTCTGGGTTTAAACCCAGGCAGACGTTTGTATTTCCTCACAAATCGGACAAAGCGTGCGATTGCGTTTCGCATCGAATGTGTTGTGTCCGAACGAACCTGTACGCAAATGACTGGATTTGCAACCAAACTTGAGTCATGTGTGTTGACTCAACCCTCCTATCAGACAAACCAAAGTTAGGACCAAAAGCCTAGTAAGAACCAGAGGGGAAGCTTTTGAGATCCCACCACCAAAAATATAACAATAATGACAGGTAGTGACTGGTATCCCCAACCTGTATTGCTGCAAAGGATTATGGGGTGCAGAGCCTAAATGAAGAGTCATCCGGTTAATTTAGTATATCAAGTTGTATCCCTACAAAGTAAACACGTCTTAGTATTTCATCTTCTGGTGTTTGTGCTGGAGCAGCCCAGTGCCAGATTCATCAATGCTATGAGTGTCTCTCATCTGGGTTTAGTTATTTCTATTTAATTCGGCAGTAACATTTAGAAAGCTGTCCAGCAGGAACTTTCAGACTTCTTTTGTGTGTGTTTGTGTGTCTGCGCAGATTTCAGAGTTTGCATGTGCGTGTGTGTCCTGTTTGCATACACATATACTGTTTTTGGACCGGAGTCTCGCGCAGGCAGCCTGGAAGGTGGTCTGGCAACAGCTCCCCTGAGCAGCAGGTGACAGAGACAGCCAGCTGGGTGCCTTTGCACGGTTGCCATGTTGCTGGCAGGGCCCAGGATTCCTCCTCACTGTCTGATCATCTGAGATTTGTGGCTCAGAAAAATGGGCCCAGTGGTGTAATCTTAGCAGTGTGCAAAAGTCATCACATCAGAATGTGCGGCAGAGTCTCGGTGAACTTAAAAAGAATTCTCGAGGATGTGAATGTTTATTTCATTTATATTTCATTGCAAGTCCTGTCTTTTCTCCTTGGATTTATGTAGACGTTACTTTAAAAATCTCCAGTTTAAAAAAATGATTTCTATTATACTACTCAAGAGGATCCTATGTTCTATATAGGTTCTTCAGGGGACTGGAGTGAGAATCTAGGACAATTTTACTATAATATTTATTTACTTGTATCATGTCCAATCTTGCTGTTCAGCCATGAGTTTGAATCTGGCTCAGTCTGTGTGGATTCCCTTTGGGTACCCCTGTATCCTTCCACAGTCCAATGACACGTATTTCAGGTTCATTGATGGCCATAAGTTGGCTAGAGCGTGTGTGCGGCTGCACTGAGATGGACTGATGTCCTATCCATGCTGAACCCCCTCCCTAGCCTCGCCTCCTGCGATTCTTAGACACGGTCAGAACTGCCATGTTACTTGACGCCACTGTTCTATTCCTTGCTAATTCATATCCAATCTGCATACAAAAGTCAAAACAACTCTTCCTAATCTTGACATAATGCTCAGAGATTCTGGCGGCCTGTTACACAAGTCCGCCTCTCTGGCTGCCCGGCACATTGCCCACACAAGCCGCCATCTCAGGCTGCTGGCTAGCATGAATACCGATGCTCAGCTGCACTGGCGTCACCTCATCTCCTGCTTTCCTAAGATCACCAAGGTTTCTTTTACTTCTGTTTTTGTGTGTTTTTATTTAAATGGTTTGCTCAGCCTTGAAGTTATAAAATAAGTCACGCTCGACAATTTGAAATTTTTGGACTTGTCTGATTCTGGAAGCAATCAATCGCTGCACTGTTCCTACTATAAGACAGAAAAAAAACGTTTGTTCGACTCGGAAAACATCTAAGGTAAAGAGGAATGTCAATAAACCTCGGTGCTGTGTATTTGTAAGACTTTATGCAGCTATGAAATTTTAAAAAGTCAGCATTTGCAGAACATATAGAAATGCAGTTTTACATCTTACATGTTGATGATTAAAACAACCAAGAATAAGAACCTAAAGTATAATGGAGTTAAAATACATAAAGGGGCTTCTTGAGAGAAGTGGTGTAGCGAGTACTTCAGCTACCTCAAAGCCTGGGCTGGTTGGGTGTGGGTTTGAATCCAGCTCAATCTATGCTAATTTTGCCAGTTCTTCCAGGTGCTGTTTGAGTTTCCTCCATTGCTCTGGTTTCTTCCCACGGCCCAAAGACCTGTCTCAGGTTAATCGTTCACTTGGAATTGCCTGCGGCGTGTGACTGTGTGGCCACGCTGCAATGGACTGGTATCTCATCCAGGATGCCGTTTCATAGCATGGTGCCTCTGGACCAGCCAGACCAGGATAACGCAGTTAACAGTGATGGAGGGATGGATGGATTTGTTGAGAGATGTGTGCAACTTTCTTCTCACAGAAAAAGTAAGATTTGTTCTCCACGACAATTCGGAGGAATGCTGCAATGTCGAGAAACGTTTCTGGAACTTGCCATTGCTTTGTGAAATATCATAAGCTTTTGACTTTTTGCCCTTGTTTTATGTAATTGGGCGTATTCTTTTATTTCTCAGTGTTCTGCTTAACAAAGACCCCCATTATTCCATCAGCAACAAAATCTGTCCAGAAATTCGTTCAGCTGTAATTTTCTTGTGACTTAGAAATAAGGTGAATTACACTTAGGTTCTCCATTGCACCATGGAATTGGAGTACATTTGCTAAATGCATACTATATTTAAGATATTCGTTTCTGTAAACAATTTTAATAACGTGCCTAGACATCAGTTTGCAGTAAGCTTTTTAAACTAAATTCAGTGTGATTTGGAGCCTTAGTGCTAGTACAGGCGGCGGCAGGGTGGGGTGGGGTGGGGGGGTCAAACAGTGGTCTGTTGCTTTCACCAGATCATTTTAGATAAGTCTGCAATGGTGACTGTGGAAAGTGTAGTTCTGAAAGTACTATGGTTTAAACAAATAGGGAAAATCAATTTTTAATGACCTCCAGAAGAAGATTTAGCTACAACACCAGGGGGAAAGGTATAACGCAATATAAACATAAAACCTGGAGAATCTGACAACATATCCAGTTGCAAGATTCTTAACATCTGCCATTCCATTTTTTCCCCAGACAACAGTTACTTTTTATTTCACCACATCATAAAAAAGGCTCCTGGCCTTTCCCCCTTATGAGTAAGTATATTGATCATTATATTTTTTCCCCCCTCTGTCTTTTCGGTGCCTGCAAACCCAATATAATGATGATTAATTTGTTGCAAGGAGAACTCATTGTTCTGGAAGTAGATCTAATGTCTTATCCTCGCGCACCAGAGTACTGAATACTGGGCTGCGAGATGTATGGTTTTCTCACACAAGAGACTAGCAGAACCCAGTTGGTATTATTATATGGGAAATGCTAGACATATTTCTGCTCTTTTCAAACAGCATATCATCTTACTATAACAAGCAGTTCATTTTTTTATTATTATTATGAAATGGAGGGGTGGAGTAGTCTGCCAGCGACAGATGACATCATGCTGAAACTTAACCATTCTTTATAAATGCTC
Organism: Arapaima gigas; assembly: GCA_900497675.1. Lineage (NCBI taxonomy): Eukaryota > Metazoa > Chordata > Actinopteri > Osteoglossiformes > Osteoglossidae > Arapaima > Arapaima gigas. The sequence goes on along the minus strand of UFQX01001428.1, from coordinate 2,064 downwards.
AAAATGGGTGTAGGCTTTTTTTCGACCTGGTTCAGAAGCCTGCACGACCTAAGATTATGCAAATTCAGAATCCCGTTCAAAAACAAACTTGAAAGAAGTGCTCTCTTTCGCATGCTTGAAGCACACAGTGATGAACAACGTTGCTTGTTCAGAAAGCTGATCATTCGTGTAAATATAAAATCGACACCAATAAGGATATTCAGCTTTTTTTCTTGTTGGAATGGAAAAAAAAAAAAAAAAAAAAACCAGTAGATCGGTAACAAAAGATTGTGGCACATACATCACCCATGTGATGGCTGCATATTTTCCTTCTCATTTCTCTGCTCTCCTTTTTCATTCCATTATCTTTTAAGAGGGCACTGCTAGCTGATATGCACCCTGCTGACACCAGTACTGGCGGAATATGATTCAAAGGCACATTTCGTGGCCCTGGTTCTACCTAAAAAGTCATGGCAAATGGCATCATCTAGTGGACTGTATGGGGTTTGCATCTTGGCTGCAGACTCATTAAAAACACACACACTGCAGGCCTAAAAAACCCAGAAAAACGTTAAACATAACCTGTAACAAGATAATCATTTGTTCCGTTTGTGCAGCCTCATAATAAACTCTCACAATTGGTAAAGAAGAGCAGTTTAAAGAACTTTCAGGGTTTTATAGAGGGATTATTGGCTTTTTATTATTCTGGACAAATTTAGAGATTTGAGAGACATCTAAAGTGAAGTACTTAGCAGATAAGGCAAACTTTTACGTTTGATACTTCCATACCGTGCAGGGTGTACTCTACTCAGCTTCCATTGAAGGCTCAGGACCACCAACCTGAATTGGAAAAGCGGGTAAAGATAGCGAGAGAGTGATTAATTCTTCCGAATGACAAATACGTGAGGAGTCCCGTGCTGCCAGATCCTCTTTGGCTGGCAGATTATAAAAGACATATTAAGACCTGAGGTGACAAAAATTTCTAGACACTTAAAAGCACAGCAGGATCGTTGAAAGATACAGGTAATTTAGAATTAGGAGTAGTATTTAACTGCACTGGAAAACATTTAAATATTATATCTAGAACCTCCAAGATTACTGTACAAGATATCACCTTCAGAAATGCTGGCACTGATGAGTTTTTCAGCCACAGGAGAACATCAGGAGCATAAAGAATGTGTTGGTTCTCTTTTCCTTCCCTTACACTGGACGTGGCTTTATGGCTCCTATAAGCGTCTTTGGCAGCAGCCTTTTCCTACAGGCAACAGAGCTAATAGCAACCCATTTGTATTAGGCTGCAGCACAGGGTTAGAACATAAAAACTTAATGAAACTAATAATGCTAACAGCCATCTTAAACATCAATCTCCAAAACAATAAAAAAGAAGCCCCACTACACAATCAAATGCCTGTTATTTAACATCAGGAGAAATAACTATAGCGGGTTTTTGACTACGTGATATTACAGTACTACGGTACTCTTTTCAACCTGTTAGTTACATTAAGGGCTAAAATATCAACATTTAAGCCACTTCAAATATATACACTTGCTCATATGTAAAACAAACAAACAAAACATGGGTTGCAGAAAACTTTTTATTAAGTATGGAGTGTTCTAAAGGAGTAATACATAGGTAACTGGTCTTATATTTGAGTTTTAAACAAAGAACAGAACAGAACAGAACACTGTATAACCTATTTGCCTACTCCGCTACTGGACCCAGCGTATTAAGTATGCACAAAGATGGGAACAATTCTGCTCGACTCTTGCCAATATGCTAGGAGGAGGTTGTTTATAAGCTGGACCCTGTTGGCTCTATTTATGATTTGAAAAAAAAAAAAAAAGTACAAAAAAAGTCATACTGGAAGTGAATGAATTCCTGAGTATAATCTCACTTCTCAAGTCTTCTACATACTCTCCAAGAAAGTAGTTTTTGTAAACAAAATCACATGGTAAACATCAGGAATATGAGTATTAATAAACTTGAATTTTCACTTAAATTTTTATTTATATGAGCTAACGAATTTACATCCATCTACCGATCTGTATATTCGTTTTTTCAGTGCTAATATCTAAACCAAATGC
>UFQX01001427.1:114908-130696 GCA_900497675.1 Arapaima gigas | reverse complement strand
CCCCCCCCCCCCCCCCCTCAAGGGTGCAGCTTCACCAGGTGCCGGACCAGCATGCTTCAGATTCACTCGGAAAGAGGCAGAAACCAAGCAAACGTAGAACTATCCCAACCAAACGTGCGAGAACATTGAAAATAGTGGCTCCCATCACGTTTGTGGAAAATGGTTGACTTGACTTCAGGCCTGTGAGACATATATAGATGTATGAGAACATGTGAGATGCTGCATGCATAATTCATCTACGATATTGGCTTTGAGTGAGACATTGCAGGGAGGAGGTTGCTCCCAAACTCCTTCGCCGGTCCCGAGAACCTGGTCGGGAGCCACCATCTGCATTACGAAGGCGGACGCTAACGCTCGGCTCTGCGGTATCGCCGTGAGGTCGCTCGATGCGAGACCTCCTGCTCTCCCCACAGTTGGCAGTGGACCAAGCGCAAAGTGGACAAGGAGAGACCTGCTGCTGGAAGCCGGAACGGGTTTGGGCACGACGCCGATGCCTGTATGCGCAAAGCAGCCCCTTCCCTCGGGTGGCTCCGCGTCACACGCAGTGTCGCTGACTCGGCGTTTCTTGCGACCCGGCAGAGGGTCAGTAGCCTTTCGGGCACACCGTTCTAGAACAATGCAGCTACTGCTGTGGATAAAGCAGAGGGAAGGGACGAGCTCCTCCGTTCTGAAAGAATCGAGAGGCTCAGCAGGTGTGTGGGAACAAGCGTCCCAGGGAAAAGGAACCATGCGCTGGCGCGCTTGGAGAACTCGCACATTGTGGCCCTTCAACTTGAACGGGGGTGATTTTTGGTGCCTCGAATACCTCGCCGTGAAACAATCCTTTATTTGTTCCAAACTTAACCGATGCCCCCTAAAACGATGCTATTATTGTCGGAAAGCGAGGCTTTCGGTTCCCCCTCCGTCGTCCCACGTAGGTGGAGAAAGCCACGCATTTTCTGCCAGGCGCTGTCAGCGCCCACACGGGAAAAGCCTGGAAATGCTCGTATAGCCCGTACACGGTTGTGTAATTCTAAACACGGCGGGTGGGCTTCAGAAAGCATTGTTAAGTACGTCTTTGTATCTGAAGCTACTTGACGGGAGAGATGATGGCTGTAGATGCATCACAGTGGTTTATCTCAGCGGTGATGAGAGGTGGTTGCTGTGTGGGTCTGTAGTGGATGTAAGAGCTACAGTCCCCCTGTGGTTTTTTTTTAATGAGGAATCATTCCGGAAAAAAAATGATCTAATTATGTTGGAAAAAAAATCAAGCTTTGGCAGTAAAATTGGTGTCAAGACTCTGAAGTAAAACTGACAAAAGGTCCAGTTCCTGACCTCTCTACAGGTTCTGGTTGATCTTCGCCTGAGGTTGTGATCAATCAAACCGCTCGAGCTGCACCCTGTAAATATAGATCCCGCACCTTTTCCCCGCAAGCGATAGAGCGCCGAGCGAGAGAAACTCTCCGGAGATCGTGTCTTCTTCTCTGATGTTCGCGCGTCTCAGCACGCTGTCACAGGAGCTCCTGTAAAATCCAAAAAAAGCCAAGTCTCGCCGCCCACATTCCAGACAACTCGCTTCTCATTTGCTCTCTCCATACGGTGGAATTTGGAAAAACACCATGCATCTCACTCAGCGTACTTTATGTCTAAATGGTCTCAAAACCTTCCCGCCCTGCGTGCTTTTACGTTATTGACCCTGTCACCTTCTGGTTTCAGGTTCCTGATCCCTCAGCTCAAGAAAATGTTTTTACAACGATGTTTTAGAACACAGGGTGGAGGTACCGTGAAATGAGATGGAATGTCACGGAACGTGTCTTTAAAAACAGTACCGGTACAAACACAGGGCTTCGGCTGGGTTTCACGGTCTGGAAATTATTTTTGTGCAGGAGACGTGGGAAAATGGGTCCTATTTTAGATGCTCAGCAGTTTGAAGCTTTTTACTGGCTCTCAGGCACAATTATAGAGAACAATTTCATATTCCTACCCAAAATTTTCCGAGATGTTTTGCCACCGAACAGATTTTTATTACATTAACTGCTCACTTTTCCAGACCGGTAAAAAGATGTACAAATCAGTTCAATTTATTTTCACGTAGTTCTCTTCTCACGACATGGCACACATTACCTGCTCTTAGACCATAAGAAGCGATTAAATACCAAAGTTGGCAACTAAGGAGAGGAAAACAAAAAAGCCTCCAGCAGCATAGGAGAGGAGAAGAATAAGTACTGGGGTACCAGGACCCCTCATTCTGCTATGTTGGTGGTGGTATGTATGACCAGATAGATCCAGAGTATCTATCACGATGGAGCTGAAGAACGAGGGAAACGCCATCTGTATCCACTCCATTCAGTGTCAGTTGTGAGGCTCTCTGTCATCGTGCTTCACACAACAGCCATAAAATAGCTTTAAAGTCATTATCACGTTTTTGCAGGATTTCCATTTTCCTTCTGGAGACGCCTTTTCCCGGCGTCTAAAACTCTGAGTAACATCCTCAACTCGGCCCCCTGGGCGACCACCCCGTGTCGGACCCGGCTATTTATTTTATTTCCGTGACAAAAGTCTCGCTCTTGACCATAACTCTTTACCGCGCCGAAGCGAAAGAAACGATATAATATCCCGCCCTCCATATTAGTACAAAGGGGCAACAAAACCGATTGCTGGCGTCAGGTTTTGCACATTTTTTGCGTAGCGTAAATTTTCCAAACGTCTGAGGAACATCTGCGAATGGAGTGATGAAAAAGGGAAAGAAAGCTGTGCTCCGTTCCGACTGTTAACACCCATCTGGACGAGGTTGTGTCTGCGGTTGTCTCCCAGCAGGCCTCGCAGGTGAGGATCAAAGCTCCGAACCCTCGTTCCCCCTTTAGGTAGGATCCCTGACCGCGGTACGGCGATGTACTCTCACAAGCTGTGCGAACTCCTTTCTGCTGCCAGGTGTGAACACTACCGTCATCTGGAGGAGAAAAACAGATGGAAAACTACATAAACAAACAATAACATGGAAGCATAAAGGATTTGGGTTGAGCCTGAACACAGGAGGATGTGCGCGTTGGTTCAACGGCTGTGCCTTTGCCCATCCTTGTCGCAACATCACCGATCTCACCCTCTCTGCCCTCCACAGCAGCAGCCCCTGGACATGGTCCCGTCCCAGTCGGCGCAGCCGGCCCCGCTGCCCAAACCGGTGCCATCTGTCCACCACGTGCCGCACCCCCCACACACTCCGCACGCTGCCGCCCTGCCCAGCTGCCCCGGGCGTGGGAAAATGGCAAAGTTCCTCAGCCCCGAGGAGATGACCTCCCGGGACTACTACTTTGACTCCTACGCCCACTTTGGCATCCATGAGGTAAGGTAGAAGGTACCATGGCCAGTGGGAGAACTGCGGGGGGTGGGAAATAGAACAACTTCTGCAGACCTTATTATTGCTGTTATATTTTTGTATTTGGGTCACATTTTTCCTGCGTGGTAACAGTACGTGTTGCAGACGGTGATCTGAAAAGTTTTGGATTTCCAAAGGTTCTAGTGGAGAACTACCTCTCCGTGGCAGATTCTTCCAAGTTCCCTTGGATTTACGGCCCTTCACGTTAACCTTCCTCAGACCGCCATGTCTGTTAAATGCCAACAAAAGATGTGGCTCTCGAATGTCCGTGGAGAAACGAAAGTGGAAGTTGGAAGGTCGCCACAGACCTTTGTGCGACATTCACTGTCTGAACATTCGCCGTAACATTTTGCAGGTCTTGGTTTGAATTTTGCTGGGCAGCTCTGTGCCGTACAGAGACCCACCTCCGCTGAGGACCACGTCTCTGAAATTGAAGTGGCTACGAGGCGCCGCTTTGTGCGTGTCGTCAGATGCAGGCAGGCCTCATACCTCTCCCATCCCTTAGGAGATGCTGAAGGACGAGGTGCGGACGCTGACCTACAGGAACTCCATGTACCACAACAAGCACGTCTTCAAGGACAAGATCGTCCTGGACGTGGGCAGTGGAACCGGCATCCTGTCCATGTTTGCGGCCAAAGCGGGGGCAAGGCACGTGTACGGGGTAAGGACTGACTTCGTAACCGAGCGTAGATACAGCCAGCGCACAAAATCATGGCAGTGCTGGAAGAAAGAGCCCCGAAACGCAGTCTTCGGCAGCACCAGTTAGCGTGAGGAATCTCAAGCGGCACACGTCGCACAGTGGTGAAATAAAGAAGCCTCTCTACTGATAAAACCCAACCAAACCCATCAGTTCTGGCTCTCGCTGCCACCTTCTGCCATGGAACGTTCAACCTTTGTCTAGCTTTTCATAGAAAGGACACAGCTGGAGGGCATCCTGGGAATGAGTCACATGACCACCAGGAGGTGACCGAGTGGTTTATGTCCGGTCTGCTGAAGGTCTTTATCACAAGCTCATATTTACGAGGGGGCAGAATAAGACGGTAAGGGGGGGGGGGGTTTGGAGCCGTCAAGTCCAATTTGACTCAGTGGCCACCTGCGTGGTTTTCATGGTAATGAAGGCTACAGAAGTAGTTTACCTTTCCCTTCTCCTGCGCGTCTCTGAGAATAAGGTGAAGCTGCCCTCATATGCCTGAGGTACAAATTAGGTGCTACAACATCTCACCGCCGTTCTCTGTCGAACGATCGGCTCCCATCATGCACCAGGCAACACAGCAGCAACAACCCACCCGGCCTGGGGGGAAACAACTTCACTGGCGCATCTTCAGTACCCCGGCCTCTGCGACGCACTCTTATGACAGCTGTGTGACCCCCTTTGACTTTTCACACGTGGAGGATGATGGGAATTGTAGTTTGCACTAGTGACTCATGAGCCCAGGAGCTGGGAAAACATGCGGACTGTGTCTTTTAGGAAAACAAAGAGTTTGGCCCGTCGCCTGGTCTCCATCTCCAGCACCCCGGGGTCTCATTCGTCACACGCTCTCTGATCCTGGTGGCTTGCGGCTATTTATTTCTTTATCTTTGGCTTGAAGAGAAAGATGCTCCGCCTGCAGCGGGAGCGAAAATGCAGGGTTGTGTGACCGTGTGTGTGTGTGTGTGTGTGTGTGTGTGAGTGAGTGAGTGAGTGTGTGTCCTTCTTTCAGTGACAGCAGCAGAGATCGCATGAGTGACCGTGTTTGGACAGCAGAGTCTCACCTCTGTCCTCACCTCCTCATTTCTCCGGCAGACGGATGTCCCCCTTCAACAGATGGACTCCGGGAAAAGAAATAAATGACTGTCAGCGGCTGCAAACCGAACCGCGTCTGATAGAGATCTTTCACGTCACGCCTCTGCGTTGTGTGAGGTTGGCTGGCAAGTCAGCTGTTTTGCTGTGTCAACAGAACTAGTGTTTTATAATATTGTTAAAATAGAATTAGGGCAGCAAGACGGGGGAGCCTGTAGGGTCTGGGAAGAGTGTGTAGGTCCTTGTAGGTTTACACCGTGCGCTCTGGTTTCCTCCCACAGTCCGCAGATATGAGTCTCGGGAGGATTTGTGCCTATAATTCGCTATTAGTGTGTGAGTGACACCTTGTATGTGTTTGTACTGCTCTGCACCACCAAGGTGGGTCGATGGATGGATGGATGGATGGATGACACAGAATACAGGATGCCAAGGGAAACCGGTGAGTTTTACGGTACATGGATCTGCATTTAAGCTTCACTCAGGTGCTGAGATGACTGTGTTGTCTTTGTAGTGCAAGAAAGAGTTCAGGAGTGTTGCGTTTCACTGCAGGGCCTGGTGGGAGGCTCATCATTTGGACTCCTACCAGCCCTCCACAGGGCCGCATATTCCAGTCAGTAAAGCTCAACGTACGAGGCCCGACTTTGTTTTCAGGTCAAGACGGTTATGTATTTTCCTAATAGCAAAAGTGTGTTTGGAAACTTTAACACGATACGGTGCCCTCTGAGGCTCCCGCTGGTTTCCAAAGCGAACGAAACCTTCTCCCCGCCTCTCGTCCGTTTGGAAGAGAAAAAGATTTGCAGCGAGTGAGAAACTAAATTACCGGAGAACTTCATCTAAATCCCGCAAACGCCCGAGGTTGAAGCTGGCGATGGCTCTGGACAGGCCTGGGGCACCACTTATTTCCGACAAGAGGAACACGGCTGTGACTCCGTAATTACTTCTCTTAATCTCCACGTACCGCGACTGGTAACTACTCCTCATAAAGACTCGACGCCGCGCGTCTTCCTACTTACTGCTTGCGATGTTTCAACGTAACGGCTGCACCAGGTAGCTGTTGAACTCGTGCTGTTATACAAAGGGTTTGCCCCATTTAAACAGCTGGATGTTTTTTACCGCAGTAATACGGGGTAGGTATCTTGCTCGAGGGTGCTGCGGCAACAGGGGGAAGTTCAGACCGAGCCGGCAATCTCCACGTCGCGAGTCCGTCCTTAAGCGCCGCGGTCCCGGCTGCTCAGTAGTCACTGCACACTGTAAGCGTAGAAGAATCGGACATTTTCCCAACAGTACCGCGTCCAGCGATGAGTTATACGCTCTAATGATTCTTGCGTTCTCCTTACGATATTTGTGCTGACGTTTGCATACGTATAAGTCAGAATGCAGCGTCTTGCAAAACTATCCGGACCCCTCGAAAGTTCTCAACATCGCCTGGGATTAGACAAATGTACTTGCGCGTGTTTTTATTGCGAACTCACGTGCGCTGATGTTAAATTGTCCGAGCAAAAACGGGCCACTCGTCCGCCGATATGTTTTCTAGGAAACGAAAAGCTGGAATGTGCCGGTTGCATAAGTATTCAAACACCACGCGTGAATGTTCGGTAGAGCTGCCTTCGCTGCAGTAAGAGCCTTAAATGTTACGGGGTAAGTATGTACCAGCTTTTCACGCTGTTTGGGACTTATTCCAGCATCATTCATCCTGGCACGTCCACCGCAGGTTGGTGGGACTCAGGTCGCTGTAGGACATTCAGCTTTTTGCTTCCATTTAAGTATAATTTGTAAGCCAATCCACGACGATCGCTTTCAGGGGGTTTGAATACTTTTGAAAGGCTGTGTCTTTAATGACAACTTTGTTAATATATTGCGGATTTTTTTTCCCCACTTACCCTGCTGTGTGGCAACACCCCGCCAGGTGAGGAACACAACTGAGCTCTCACTGTCCGTAACTGCTTGTCCAAGACAGCTGCGGTGATTCAGAGCCGATCGCGGGGTTCCACAGCTGCGGTTTACTCTCCGTGTCCCTCCTGTGCACCATCCTCCTCCAGATTTTAGGCTCACTCTGCTGTTGGTTTTATTTGTCGGTTCAAGGACTCGTTCGCTGCAGAGAAGAGCCGCCACACAAGGACCGCAGCAGACGGCAACACAAATGCTTGTTATGCTGTGATGAAGTGAAAAAAATGAAGCACCTGTTTGTTCACACGTCTCCTAGAGCAGGAGCACATGCTCACGCGATGCATCGGCTTAGTATTTGAAGGCATTGTCTCCACTCCTTCGCCCCACAGGTTCGACTGTTCTTGATTTCACTTTCTCCTTGCAGATCGAGTGCTCCAGCATTTCGGAGTTTTCGGAGAAAATCATCAAGTCCAACCATCTGGATAGCGGTAAGGGACTGATTTACTTGTCACTCCACAAACTGTACCACCTTCACCGGTCCCACAAAGACGAGGAAAGAAGAACTCGCAATGACAGTGGCCCTCACAAGAACAACAACAGAGTTTCTGCTGGGTGGACCTTTGGAGATAAACCGATTTACATTCAGATGTACAGTACTGTGCAAAAGTCTTAGGCACCTGTGGGAAAAATGCTATAAAGCGAGGATGGTTCCAGAAATAATGCCATGAATACATATTAATCAATAAACCTTCTAAAAAGTGCAGTAGACAAAAAAACCTCAGTCAGATCAATATTTGGTGGGACCACCCTTTGCCTTTAAAACACCATCAACTCTCTTATGCAAACTTGCATGCAGTTTAAGATGGAGGTTGGTAGGTTCTTCCAAACTGGCCACAGTTCTTCTGCACACTTTGACTGTCTCTGCATGTCCTCCCAGACTGACTTGATCATGTCGAGATCAGGGGTCTGTGGGGACCAGACCATCTGTTGCAGGATTCCTTCTTTTTGCTCAACATAGTTGTGTATGACTGAGATTGGGGGTTTGAGGTCATTCTCAGGCTGCACAATGAATTTGGGACCAACCAGAAACCTCCCTGATGGTGGATAAGAATCCACCTGTACTTCTCAACACACATTCAAGTTGCATCTCTAAGACTTTTGCACAGTACTGTATGTTTATTATTTAGTGAACGTGTTCCTCTGAGAAACAGGTGGGCAGATGCATGTGAGCGGGGGTGGAGGAACAGGAGTTAAACAGTAGCTTAGGATTATTATTATTAATAACAATACAGGGATTTCATTGCTCAACCTGTAGTTGCATCACAAGCAATATCTTGTGGGTTTGTATTGTACTGTTCTCAATTTTTACTGTAGTTACTGAGGTACTTTGATCAAGGGTACAACAGCTTGGGTCCTTTTCCATTGTAGAACTCATCGTGTTAGAAGCTGCTGTCTTTCGCTCTGGGTTACCTGTTGCTGGACGTGAGCCGTGTTGCTGCCACTGTGGACGTTCTACACAGTTCACACTTTGAAACTAATGAGGCCAGAAACTGCGTCTTTTTTTTTTTGTTTTCAGCAGACCACCCTCCAAACCAGCACAAATGCTCCCCTGCACTGCTGTGAACATCACAGTCTGGAAATAACAATTCCTATTGTCTCAAGAACAATGTGAATAGAAACTTTCACAACAGCACAAATCGAAGGCCAGATTTATTTGCTGGTTTTTGCTGTTTGTGGAGAAGCCAGCTTCACAGAGCTGTGTTTTTGTGGTAACGAAAGACATTCTGTGGAGGGCAGACTGTGTCTCGGGAGGGGGGGGGTGGGGGGGTTTGAAGGAGAACTCTGCTCCTTACCGATACACATACTGTCTTGCAGTCATCACCATCTTCAAGGGGAAGGTGGAGGAGGTAGAACTGCCGGTGGAGAAGGTGGACATCATCATTTCCGAATGGATGGGCTACTGCCTCTTCTACGAGTCCATGCTCAACACGGTCATCTTCGCTCGGGACAAGTGGCTGGTGGGTACCTGTCCTCCACACCCCGCCCTTCTCCTCCTCCTCTTCCTCACGTCATCTTCAAAGGACATAAAACACGTCTGTCACCGCCGCTCCATCTGGTTGCTTACCGAGACACACTGAGGTTTGTAGTGCGGGGGAGTCTCGCTTCTTCTGAGACACAGAGACCTTTATTGCACGGCACTTTTCAGACGTTACCCTTCACCTCTGAATCAATAAGTCCCAGAAACGCCACAGTGGCACCTGTCTTTCATACCTTCTTGTTACTGGGGGATTCATCTAACTTTAACATCTTGCAGCTCCTTTTACACCCCGGCTTTCAGGAATTTTCCCCTCGATATGTTTCCGCAACTTTGGAAACAGAAAGCGATGCAGAACATCAAAATAAACAGATTATTTCCTGTGTTTTTCTATTCTATTAGAGGTATAACTAGTCTGTTTTAGATCACGTTTCACATGCACCGTTTTCAAGCTCCATTTATGGAACACATTGTATAAATGACCTCTCACAGCACTGATTCATTACGTTCTCCTTTCCTTGTTTTGATATCATCTCGCTGACTGAGTTTAATGTCCCACCACCATTCCATCCAGTCCAGGTTATCAGACCTTGTCCACGACTGGTTCCATCAGCCCACTTACCATCCACCTGTCCTGGTTCCCCACCATTTGAGTTGGCCCTTGTCATGCTGTTGCCACGTCTCTCTTTGCAGGGTGGTTGCGAGCTTTAGGAGTCCTACACAAAACAAAAGAGCAACAAATAATGACCCTTGTCCCACATTAAAGAGTTAAAAAGAAACTTACTAGAGAAGATGTCTCCTTTCAACATCTGGCTGCCTGTCTTCGAAGTAAAAACAAGCTGTTGGCTGCTTCCCCAAACACATCATTCCCTGCTGATAAAACCACACTTGGGGCTTTTGACTGGCAGTCGGTGTTTTCTGTCTGCTGCACATGCGGTTTGAAAAGATCTTGTGCCTCTCACGGGGAGCAATTTACGGCTGTCCTTCTCTCATCCGTCTGCCAACAGAAGCCTGGAGGACTCATGTTTCCCGACCGGGCGGCCCTGTACGTGGTGGGCATCGAGGACCGGCAGTACAAGGACTTCAAGATCCACTGTGAGTCCGAGTACCGGGTCGCTGGGGGCAGTACCTCTCCCGTCTGTTACCTTCGCCTCGCCGGCCTTCCTCAGGCAGGGTCTTAAGACGACCCTCGAAGAAACAGTCGACACTGTGTAACCCCACCCACACACCAATTTGTATACACACACAACCTGCCGCTTTTGCTACTCGTGTTCCACTGTTCGGTTGCGGCACGGAGGCAGCGAGCGGCTGTCACTGACGGTAGAGGTGTCCTCTCAGCCATCTGCTTGGTTCCGATCCAGAGACAAAGCCAGGCTGCAGCCATGTGTTGCAAAGCGCCCCCCCCGGGAGACGCCAAAAACAATAGGCTGATTTTCTAGTGCTCGTTCCCTCCAGTTAAACCCCCCCAGTACAAGGCTACACCGTCACTGACACCGGGGCCCAGGGGCTGAAACAGATGTGGGATCCGTGCCCTGTTTCAGCTTGGCATGGAGGAAGACATACGACATGCTCTTCCAGCTGGGATGGGAAGGATTTCGTTTCCAAGTTGGGCCTCTTTCCCACCAGCTCACAAATTGCATGAGGAAGCCAAGGTCTCTGTCAACACCCTATCCCTGGAGAACCATGGGTAATAGGGTCTGCAAATCAAAAAGCCAACTTGAAGCCTTTGATGGCCATGAATACGAAAGCACAGTTTCACCAGGGGGCCGTGCGTGTGCGAGGGCGTGTAGGCAGATCGCCGATAGGTTCGTCCTTCTGTCTCACACGCAAGTTCCTCTTCCTTCGGGAGGTGAGACGGAGCTGCTCGGACACGCGGCGCCGAGAGCGCTCATGAATAACGCATGACGGTTCGCCGCGAATAAAAGCTACAGGTAAATAAAGAGCAGCTCATCGAAATAATTACGGCTATTGACTCGGTGGCACTCGGAGCACCTCTGACGTCCCCGGGCTGTGACACGATGGCTTGATGTGCTTTATCGGCGCTCCCGTGACGTGCAGATGCATTAAGAACTGCGATCTTTTGGTTGCCCTTCAAGAGCAGTTTGTCTCTACCGGATGGGGTTTTGAGCCACTCTGTGGCCCTGACCTTTCAAGTGAAGTGTGTGTATGTGTATGTGTGTGTGTGTGTGTGTTTCTGCAGGGTGGGAGAACGTGTATGGCTTCGACATGACCTGTATTCGCAATGTGGCCATGCGGGAGCCCTTGGTCGACATTGTGGACCCAAAGCAAGTGGTGACCAACTCCTGTCTGGTAAAGGTCAGAGAGCCCCCGCCACACACACAGTCTCACACACCTCCACCGTGTTGGTGCTCCACACGATCGTGCTCGGGCGGTTTAGACCTACAAGTGAATCATGGCCGTGACTAAGAGCCAAATGTGAACACACGAGATGGAGCACTTATATAACTGTCCCTCGGCGCCCTGGTACGTGTGCGTGTGTATCTGTATGTCTGTATGTGTTGAGGCGTGTGTGTCCAGTGTGCGGGCACCAGCCCGCCAGGCTGCCGCTCAGCTCTGTGGTTCCCACTCACCTGCTGTTACATAAAAGGCTGTAGCTATTCTGGGTGCTCTGGCACACGGGAGCTGAATATAAATTCATTGACAGTTAAAAAGGGAGGCAGCAGAAACAGCCGAGAAGACAACTGAAGTTGCTCTACGTTTGCAGAAATACACCCTCTCCCGGCCACTTTATTGGGAACACCTGTAACCAGTCAATAGCGTGGCAGCACTGCGGTGCGTAAAACCACGCGGACACGGGTCATGAGCTTCAGTGAACGTTCACTTCGAACTTCAGAATGGGGGGGGTGTTATCTAAGTGAGTTCGACTGTGGTGTGGTTGTTGGTGGCAGATGGGGTGGTTTGAGTATTTGAGAAACTGCAGTTCTCCTCAGATTTCCACGCACAACAGTCTCCAGAGTCAACGCCGAATGGCGGGAAACACAAAAAAGATCCAGTGAGAGGCGGTGCCTTGTTGATGACCCTAGGGTGGTCAGAGGAGAATGGCTAGACTGTGGTTTGAGTTGACAGGAAGGCTACAGTAACTCAAATAGCCGCTCTTTATGACAGCAGTGGGCAGAAAAGTATTTTTGAACACGTGACACGTGGAACCTGGAGCTGGATGGGCTACAACAGCAGAAGACCACACTGGATCCTGCTCCTCTCAGCCAAAAACAGGAAGTTGAGGCTACAGTGGACACTGGCTCACCGAAACTAGACAGTTGAAGTTTGGAAAAATGTCACCTGGTCTGATGAAACTCAGTTTCTTCTCCGACTTGCAAATCACAGCAGAGTTTAAGGTAAACAGCATGAAGCCATGGGCCCAACCTGTGTATTGTTGCTGACCACGTGCATCCTTTTACGACCACAGTTTACCCACCGTCTAACGGCTACTTGCAGCATGTCACAAAGTCATTTCACATCGGTTCCATGAACGTGACAATGACACTGAGTTCAGTACTTCGGTGGCCTCCCCAGTCACCACATCTGAATCCAATAGGGCACCTTAGGGATGAATGTGCAGCTGACAAATCTGCAGCAGTTATGTGATGCAGTCGTGTCAACTTGGACCAGAATCTCTAAGGAATGTTTCCAGCACCTCGTTGAATCCACGCCATGAAGATTTCAGGTTGTTTCAAGAGCAAGGGGGGGCTGTCCTACCCGGTATTAGAATGGTGTTCCTAATAAAGTGGCCGTCTAGTGTTGCTGCAAAGGATAAAACTGACCCGTTAATCCCCGTGGTTACATTGCAAACACCACTGTTTCTCGCTACCGTTTTCACTACCGATTCCCCCGAAACTACTCCGGCCTCGACTGGCTTCCCTGCCAAGGTTATCAGACGCTTTTGTTGCGTAAACCTCTGCGACATATTAAACGGTTCTCTTCTCGCCGCTTTTAAAGGGCATTCAATTCATAGACTGTAAAATGAGAGTCTTAGCAAAGAATGGAACAAATGGTGTGATAACAGCCATTGTCGTTGTAGGACTCGTGAGAAGATTAATATTTATCGGGGTTATTTAAGTCCTCGCAACAAGGGAGCCTTTTGGATCACTGAGCAGGTGAACCATTCGCCCCTTACAAGTTATGAGGGTCTGCTATTTGAAGGAACAGTATCGCTTTTCCAGGGCTGATGCACAGCTCTAGTGGTTCTTCTGCCAGTGAATCCCTGACCTCCGCTGTCCCTCACTGAACCCTCGGGGGGTGGAGGCAGCCAGAGGCCAGGCTTCAGAAATAAAGGTCTTCACCTGTAGACTCACACAGCTCCTCGCTGCAGATCCGTTCGGTGTCTGCACACGTGGACGCTGCCGGGTTCCGCCACTTACCACGGTATACGACCGGGGGCACCTCGGGGGTTGCAGGGTGATCAGTGACCACAATCCAGGGGCATTCAGGTGTCTGAGATTGTCTGCAGTTATTTCTTCATTTATACACCGTCATATCAGAGCAAGTCACGGTAGATACCTCACACAAGGCTACTACAGCAAAAGCCTGAATTCAGAAATGTTACTATTTGTAAGATGAAGACTAGCCCCAACCCCACCTGGTTCCATCTGTCTTTGCTTCTGGGGGGTCCATAATCTTTGCTCCTTTCTCTTACTAATGGAAAAGTACTGTGGTGCATTTGTGCTTTTCCAAAGGTAACTTCACATTTTGGAGGTCTACAAAATTTGAGGCCACTGCAGCGGGGTGACGTGACACAGAGACCGGCACGATACTGTCACCTCCTCCCTCTGTCCAGCGCTGCCTCGGCCGCTTGCGTTCTGTGACGCTGTTGCCGCCTGTCAGTGACTGTGTGACGCTCCTTCTTCGGCAGGAAGTGGACATCTACACCGTCAAGATCGAGGACCTGTCCTTCACCTCCGCTTTCTGCCTGCAGGTCCAGCGCAACGACTACATCCACGCGCTGGTCACCTACTTCAACATCGAGTTCACCAAGTGTCACAAGAAGACTGGTTTCTCTACCGGTAAGACTGCCCCCTACTGGAAGTCAATGGAAAACCACACATTTACCCCCCTGCCTGTCATTCAGTGACTATTCAGGATCTTGAACTTCGGATGGGATATTTTAGCCATTACATCTCGATCTCTACAGAATAGTCAGTATGTTTTTGAACATGGACACGGGTTTCCTTAAATAACCCCCCTGGATCTTTCTACTAGGGCAGGAGGAGAGAGGGGCAGAAACACACCCAGGCAACCTGCCGAGACACGTTTGAACGCTCAAGTCTCCGTACGAATTTTTGGCCACCGGTGTTACAAACAGCCAGAGTGCGTCAACAAATTCCTAGGAGCATTTCCAAGTAAATCACACCATCTGTTACACCAAACAGAGGACACTTACCCTGCCTGTACTGTGGGACAGTGATTCTAAGGGGCTTTGGAATCATTAACCGGGACAGGGCAGGAATTGGTGGACTGTGATCACCGTAGGGCAGTTCCGTGCAGGCTCAGTGTAGGTCCAGTAGGTCCAGTCCCCTTCTGAAACGTTCCCCAGACTAAGACCTCCTGGGAAGGAACGCCCAGCCTGACCTACCTGTGCCCGCAGCTCTCCCACAGCGAAAGCTGAATACTACAGCACTTGACTTCTGGTTCAGTTCATCTGGAATGATGTTATTTAGGAAACTGTGGGAAGCTTCATGCTGTGATTGACTGCCGCCTAGTGATGGTGTCTGAAAATGACCTAAAATTCTACTGCTTGTCCACATCTGTGCTCACTCCTCCAGTAAAAGACCTCCATCCATCCATCCTGTATCCTTAACTACTTATCCTGGTCAGGAGCCCCCCCCACACACACAACACGTGCAGTGACTAGTCCACACATGCCTCTGGACCCCACAGGGAAACTGACGCACTTGAAGAAGCCCACATGAATATGGAGAAAGAGCCACAAAGACTCCCAGGCAACAGCTGCCGGCTGTTTTTACACCACTTTCTCAATGCAGTAAATCCATTTCCGCAGCTCTAATCTTCACGTCCACCGTTTTCTTCTGATTCTCAGACTTGCTCAGAATTGGTTAATGGGGGGGTAGGGTGGTCCAGAAAAACGTGACAGCTGCTCTAATGGTTTGCAGGTAGAGGCCGGTTGTGAGGCAGCTGGGTCCTCAACAGGGCAACTGTTTTTAATCTGTATCAACTCGGAGCTTCTCGGTGTCTTTCAGTGCCTCTGAAACGCTTTCTCTAAAATATTTTCCAAGAAAAAAAGCAAAGTCACCTTAAAATAATCCATTTCGCTCAGCCATTTCCGTTACCTGCTTGCCCCTCCAGGGTCTGGATCCTCTGTGGGAACCGCTGGTCATGAGGGATAAACCCTGAAAGAGACACCGCTCTAGGATGTGCTGTGAAACACAATATAAAACGCAGTAGCATTTTGAGTCGGTAAAATGAAAGAAGTAATAAAGGTGCTGTATGGTGCGCTGGAGGTGCCGCCTGACGTGACAAAACGGCTACCTGGTTAGTTGTAACCAATCCTTGCGGAAGCGGCGCCGCTTTGCCGCTGTAGGACGTCTTTGCACCTGTGTGGGCAGGATTTTCAGCACAGATGACTGACGTGTGGCCGTTTAAAAGCGGGCGGCTGCGGGTCCGAGTCGCTCCTCGCAGCGCCGCTGTTGTTTTTTTTTTTTTAATCAAAAACCCGTCAATCACAAAGGATGACTGCAGCGGGGGGGGGGGGGGGGCTT
>UFQX01001427.1:69974-114884 GCA_900497675.1 Arapaima gigas | reverse complement strand
GGGGGGGGGGGGGGGGGGGGGGGGGGGGGGGGGGGGGCATTCTTCATTCCGAAATCCCAGCAGAGGCCAAATTGTGGTGGGAAAAAAAAAAAATCCGGGTATTGATTTACCGCGTGTGATGGAGAAGCTTTATCTGAAACATGCAGACCGGTCTAGTGGCGGAGGCAGGAGGGTCAGACATCTGCTGTCGGTCGGCTGGCGAAGACGGCGCAGGGTGCGGCTCTGCACGGAACGGGCCCGGCGGCGAGCAGCTCGCGGAAATTCCGTTTGTCTGCCAGGGGTTTGCTGTGTAGCGCTGTAGCCGGTGGTCCGGGCACTTGTCTAGCGGTGGTGATGGTTATCGGGCATCTGCAGTCGGCGATAAGCTCGAACGCGCCCTGTTAAGAGGCAGCCTGCACGCAGGGCGGGGACAGCGGGACGACTTCAGGACAGGATGGTCGTCGGTGGAGAAATCGATGCTGTATGGGGACTCGAGCCTGGCTGCCAGAGGCACAACTCCTCACTTCTGACTTCACCTGAGGGATAAACACCTTAAAAGTGGCAGGTTCTAGTACCACGAGGAGCACCACTAACTCAGGGTCTATTTTGAATTGATTCGGTGAAAAAATGCCCACCTACATGTTCTCTACTTAGTTAATTCGCAACTGTATGCTGCTCTGAAGAAA
The DNA here is from genome assembly GCA_900497675.1 of Arapaima gigas. Taxonomy (NCBI): domain Eukaryota; kingdom Metazoa; phylum Chordata; class Actinopteri; order Osteoglossiformes; family Osteoglossidae; genus Arapaima; species Arapaima gigas. Next base: position 114,219 of record UFQX01001427.1, on the reverse strand, counting down.
TGCATAAGACAAAGTACATTTTTCTCCAAAGCAGCGCACAACTCGGTGAAGAAAAGTCCACTTCGCACGACAGCTTTTGTCCAGTTTACCCGGCACTTCTATTCTGTTTCAGAAGCTTGCCCAGGACCCTTCTTGAACAGCGAAAGGGATTCAGCAGTTGTGAGGGAGAGCATTCCACCACAGACATTTCACTTTACGTGGTCACGGTGGTCTGGAGCCTCTCTTGTAATCACGGGGCGCGAGGGAGGGTAAAACCCGGAGGGGACGCTAGTTCGCTGCCGAGAATCGCACGCATTCACGCGCTAGGGCTTGACGCAAACTGACCTAAAACGCATGTCTTTGGACTGTGGGGTGGAAACCAGAGCGACCGGAGGAACCCTGCCTGAACATGGGGAGAACGTGTAGGCTCCACACATGCTGAGCTGGGTTCAAAACCCACAGCCCAGTGCTAACTGCTGTGGAGATTCAGTCCCCCCATCAGAGTCATCACCAAGCCATCAGTGAAGAAGAGGAAGGCCACGGCCTCCTCCCTCCTCATATTTAGGCGAGTTCTCTTCCAACACAGCACCCGATGCACCCTATACACACTGGAAGCAGACGGTCTTCTACCTGGAGGACTACCTGACGGTTAAGAGGGGGGAGGAGATTATCGGGAGCATTGCCATGAAGCCCAATGAGAAGAACGTGGTGAGTATGGGAGCTGAGGTCATGTCTCTGGCCACAACGCTGCTGACCACATGCTGTGTGAAAGGTGGAGTGAATCTAGGATCGAGTGAGACTAGTCTTGTCCTTTGTGATGGTGCCGCTATAAAACAGTGGTGAACTCACTGCTGACCAGCGTAAGCAGTTGTCATTGGGAGGAGTTACTAAACTCCTCTGGTTGCACCTGCGTCTCCCCTGAACGTCGACGTTGTTCCCCTGCAGCGTGACTTGGACTTTACCTTCGAGCTGGACTTCAAGGGACAGCTGTGCGAGGCCACCATCTCCCACGATTACAAGATGCGCTAGGCGTGCGGCGGGAGGAGCAGCGCTGCTCCCGAGCACCTCCTCTGCGGCGGGGGGGGCGGGGCGCAGCGATGAGGAGATGTCCGAGCATCGACACGCACGGGCCGCCGCGGCGTGAAGGATCAGAGCGGGCCGGGCTCGCCGTCGGCTGTCGTCAGGGCGACCGGGCGCAGCAGTCGCATCCTTTCCTCTCACCGCTGCCGTTCTCTCCTCCCGTTCGGAGCGCTGCCACAAACGCAAGAGCCAAAAAAAAAACAGTGAGAACGTTACCCATCATTACGAACGTTGTTAGCAGTAGAGCCGCGTTATTTTACTCATCACACCAGGTTGCGCCGACTGACTTCCGGCAAGAGGCAGGCAGGTGTTCTTTGTTGTGTTGATATTTAATACATAAGGCCCTGATAATCACGAGAATTTCTTACTGTTATTATTATTATTATTATTATTACTACTACTACTAATGCATTGAGAGTTACGATCATATGCTGAAAGTGCAGGGATCGCTGTTGTGTCCGGCGTTACTCTTTACATCAGTCGTTTCAGGTTAGTTGATAGGAATGGTGTTTGTTTGCAAGTTAAACCGGGAAAACCGCAGCAGGGAGATGTTAGTAAGTTCGGGGGGGGGGGGTTTAGAAATGCATAGCGGCACTCGGAGCATCATATCGGCTTGTTTATATTAAAAATGAAAAGTTACGTTTAATGAAAAAATTAAGTAATAATGATTATAGCTTATCAAACACGACCGGCTTGCGGTCGAGCTGCCGTTTGTCAGCCGTCCACCTCGTCCACCAGCGGGGGGTCTGCTCACGCCGGATCGGGACGTTACCCTGTTACCTGAGGTCAAGTGCTTGGAATAACTGTGGTAAAACGACCAAGTCTGAGGTCCCCACGGCAGCGACGACGTATCCGCGGCGGACAGTTCCCACAATGCCGTGCGGCAGCGGGACATCCACCCTGCTCACGGGCACGGGACACCTCCCTCGCCTCACCTGTGCTCTTACCCGGGTCGTCGCCAAGACAACGGACGGAGGCCCGCTCCGGCTCGACCGTGACCGTGACCTCTCCGTCGCACCCGGAAAGGCTGCGCTCGACAAGCACCCAGGAGCCGCCGCCGCTCTTCCTCCACGGCCACCGGCGCCGGCTGGAGCGCGAGGCTGTGGGTCCGCCCAGCCGAATCCGTCGTTTTCGGGGGAAGCCAAACCCGTGGACGTGCCTCCGTCTCCGGCGGGATGCAAACTTCTCCTTGTTGGCGGAGGCACACGTTTCCACGTAGAGACTGCACGGCTGCCCTCACTTTGATTCAGTATTGATCTGTCTGTATTTATGTATTGATTTAGTCTTATTTTGTCAAAACTAGAGATGCTGCAATAATTCTAATTCTACGGTCATTATTTGTAGGGATTATCCACGCGGGAACCGACAGCGTGTATCAGCATGTGTAACTGTCGCTTTGTCCTTAACATCTGTGTAGTCGACGCTTGTAATTTCTGATGGTTTCAGCCTCGGTTAAAGTCACACAAAAGCACTTTCGTAAGAAAACATACGTCATTTATACCACTTTAATGGCAGAGGACTGATTTATTTTCACAGTGATAACATTGAAACCTCCAAACACTCGACCGATTTTGCTATGCTGACATCGTAGTACATATAGTGGAGTTAAATATTTAGGATTTCGGAAGTTGAAGTTGCAGAACGAGCCAGTGTACCGTCCCGAATAATTCAGTTAGCGAGTAAATGAATGAATAAAGTGCAAAAAACACTCTGTGTCCTTCTTTTCCACCGGGCGGCAGGGAAATACCGAAGACACATCCCGCAAGAGAGGCAAGCAAAACCAAGGTGATTCTAGACCTTCCTGTAAAGTGTATCTTTAATGAGTGCAGGGAGGGGGGGGTTTTCAAGGAGCGGCGCCGGAAGCGGGGAAGCTGGCGGAGATGCGTGTGTGTCCATGGCGACCGCAACCATCGCTATTTGTTAGTGCCTTTACTGTATATCGACAAGAAACACGGTCTGACTCACGTTCCCTCCGGCAACAGTCCAAGCCGGGCAAATAAACATTTACAGCAATGTGTCACGTTGAAGGATGTGGCCACAACCGGTCTTTATGTGTCCGAAGTGAATGTTAAAAAGTAACCGCTTTATGGGTAGAGTGACATTCTAACTAATAGTGCAAATATATCCATTTAATACAACAGCACAGATTTACAGTGAACGGGCTGGAGGCAATGAAGACGACCGGTCATAAAAACATTTGTACAAAATAAATCTTACACAGGTACCTTATTACTAGTCACGATACACTACAGTACACAGGAACACAAACTAGCGTGAACAACGCGATGGGCAGAGCTGACGGTTGTCATTTTCTCACTGCGGGGGAGGGACACACAGCTGGTCAGAAACCGTAACCGTAACGGTTACCTCTAAAATCAGAATCCTCTTGTGCTTTAGTACACGTGCCGATGTCACCGACGTCCAGCTGCTACACTGAGGCGCGCGGCAGAGCGACATCCGTTGACCGATATGTGACATCGGCAAGTAAAAATGGTTAACGCACCACTTCATTTCAACACAGTGTTTTTACCTTAAAAAAATGCCTTAAGACAAAATATGCTAGAGAGTAAAATGCGTGGATGATGTTTCTTCAGGCAAATCCAACGACACAATTAAAAGGTGTGAAGTGCTTCCTAACCCCTGGGAATCAAACCTTCTCCCCCTCTGCTCAAAAGTGGCTGGTAACCTTATCTGACGTCACGCTTCCGTTTCCTCCATAACACCAACTCCAGTGACAAAATACCCTAGTATCTGACACAGATGAAATGAGAGTGAACCCAGGAGAACAGCTACACATGAGAGTGAACCTCACAGGTCGGGTGGCAGCGTGAAACGATCGGCAGATGCTCCGTTGGCCCAGACGTTCCTGATCTCCTGGAACCCTTAGCAGCAGGATCTCTTCTTTGAGGAGCTTTCGGCCAAATGGATTGTTTTCTCCTTCTCCTGGTCCTCCTGCTCTTTGAGATTCCTGCCCGGAGAAGCACGAGGAAGCCTGTAACATTGTGCTGGTACAGCTCTGCCCCCATGTGCAACAAACTGCTCACTGCAGAAACCAGCTGTGTTTTCATCTACATGGTAAGTTCCTCCTGTATCCAAGCAACATTTTGAGTGTTGGATGCCAGATGCTTGACAGTAACACTCTGTTGCTATACAGCTTTACCTTGTCTATTTCCGAATGACCCGACGCTTCACCTCACCTGGCCAGGTGGATCATGGCTTTGGTCACATTGTGGCCTGTGGAGGCACTGCACTCATAGAAGATCAGATGGGAGTCCTGCAGGGGGCAGGGAGGACAGCACAATGCACATGTGACCACAGCTTCAGGGAGAAGACACCTCCCCGCTACACACTACTACTGCAGAAAACACGTCGGTCTCCGTGGAGATAACAAACCAAACAGGGTATGAACCCATGGTTGCGGTGGGGTGTGGGGGGCTACGGTGCAGGCCCCGCCAACACCTGATTCATTTGCTTTGTTCGCATACATAACGGCCTGGGCGGGGGCTCCAGCACCGATCACACACCAACTGGTCACACACCTGGGCCAAGCTCTCGCCCACCCGCAGCTGGACCTGCCGCTCGCTCTCACAGTCTGTTTTGTTCCCGAGGAGCATGATGGGAATGTCCCCTCCTGCCCCTTCCTGTGGAAAGATGTGACAGCTGTTGTAGTTATTCCTTTAAAGGGAAACTGACAATTCAGCCACGGTTCTAATACAAACTTCACTGCCCACCATCCAGACCACCTAAAACAAGTGGTGGGTCAGGATAGTATCACCACTGCAGACCCCTCTCAACCACTCCACCCTCTGATTTCTCCACTGCTGTCTGGAAGACACCGTCGGAGCTTGGGGGGCGCCGGCCTCAGAAACAGCTTTTTCCAGCAAGCTGCCAGATTGCTGACTTCTTGACAGCACAAGGACTGGTCACCACCCACACCACTGACCACCTCCCACAGCATCAGCACCGCCATCTCTCCTGATTGACTTTGTTTACACTGATCCTCAACATCTTTATTTATCTATATGCATCTATTTATTTACCTACCTCACCTTGGGTTGTCCTATGTAGTCATATTGTGTCTATTGTACATCACGGTTCAGGAGAAACTACATTTTTCTCTCTCTTTAACAGCTGTAGAAGTGCAGAATGACAGTAAAGTCTGAACCTTAATTAGAGACGAGGAGGTAACATCGTGTCACGTGCAGCACTGTTGGTCATCAGCCAGGGTAGATGTCGTGTTCAGTGACGGTAAGTGGCAGTTTCAGTCAAACTCACATGCACACTGGCCAGCCAATTGCGCACGGCCAGGAAGGTCTGCTGAGAGGTGATGTCATACATGATGATCACACCGTCTGCCTTGCGGAAGAACTGCTTTGTGATGCTTCGGTACCTGTGACGGTGAGGGACACCGCGTTGTGTGTCAGACTTTGTGCAGTCCTTCTGAAATACGCAATACGACACTGAGACAAACGACGTTTTTAGTTCTCACTCTTACCTCTCCTGTCCGGCTGTGTCCCACATCTGTAGTGCCACCCTGCACTTTTCCACTGTTAGTGTTTTTACGCTGTAGTCAACACCTGCCAACAGATCAAGAACAAACTCGAGTGAAACAGCCATAAGAAACAGAACAGCCACACGGGGGCAGTGTGGAGTCCCCCCCTTCCATTTATTTTAACTATAAAAATTCAAATAATACACTCACATGTCGCCAGGATCTGAACCCGCAGTTTCAAGTCTAGTTTGACAAACGCTGTACCGCTTGATACCAACCTGCTCTCGCTTTACAAGTGCATCCTACCAAAGTAGAAATGTCCACGTTTTCACTCTCCGAGAGATACTGAACGTAAAGATTTCGCACAAAGAGCCCAGAACAATAAAAGCGTGATTGATGAGGAGCAGAGAGAGAAAAAGTGGACGTTTCTAATAAGACCCCTGCAGAGTGGTCTTTTCTTGCACCGCCGGCCTTCTGGGCGGACAACGCAGCGCCACCGTGGCCCTCCTGCACCGCGGTACAACAGCAGGGGTCCTGCACAGTAACGCCCTCCGGCTTCAGAGCCGCGTCGATAGTTAGCGACAATTAGCTCAGAACCGCGGATTAACCTGACCGCATTGTTGGAAAAGGGGGCAAAACACGTTACTTAACAGACGTTTCATTTTTTACTTATTTTGCCTAATCCTATTATGAGAAATTTGGCAGCACACACACACACACACACACACACAAATTAGTGCTGGAAAGCTGCAAATAGAAGCGCTGGACGATTTGAAATAGCCAGTGTTATGTGAACACTTTACTTAATGTACTCTTTAAAAAAGTCCCAGGGGGGGATTGTAGGTGTGAGGACTTGGTTGAAAAGTGCGCCCTCTCCTGGTCGTGTTTTCCTCATGCCGGAGAGAGAAATACACTCTTGGGAATGTTGTGGTTAAAGAGAGGCTAAGAACACCATGTGGATGTGCTATCATGTGTCTGGTGGAGGGGGGTTTAAAGCCTTCTGATCTGGGCAGGGGGGTAAACGCACCTACGGTGGCCGAGGTGCCCGGGTGAAAGCTGTCATCGCAGAAGCGACGGAGGACAGACGTCTTGCCCACCGAGGAGTTGCCCACCAGGACGATCTTGAAAAGGCGGTCGGGGGTGGAGACGACTCCCTCCTCCTGCGAGGGACAGGGGCAGGGAATGTCACTCACCAGACTGGCTGTGGGGAGTCAAAAGCCCGATGGTTGTCGATTTAGGTTCCAATGTGGTAGAATGAGCTCCCTCTGTCCCTCAGAACTGCTGAATCCCTTTCAGTGATCAAGGGGGGAGGGGTTTCAAAACATCTCTTTCAAGCTCGCTTTCCTCCTGATCTAGTTTCTGCTCTGTCAACCTGCCCTACATCACCTGTCCCAGTTACCTTTGTATGGCTTTGCGCGATGCGCTCCTGCAGACATGGTGGTGCCGGATGCTACTAGAGTGATCCACTTACGTGTGTGATGGTCTCCTTGCCGACAGGCTGCCCCCTTGGGGATAAGGGTGTGTCGCTCTCACTGAGGGAGGGGACCCTGTCGTCAGCAAGTGACCAGGCCTCGTCGGTGACTGTTGGAGCATGTGACCCTGGGTAAATGTCACTCATCTCCAGGTCCGTAGCCTCCTCTGCCTCCTCGATGCTGCACTGCTGAGGAGATACTTGGCTCTGCAGGGCCTGCGGCAGGGGGTCCTCCTCGATGGAAATGATCCGATGAAGGTACGGGCCAATCGGAGACACGGGCCCTTCCTCGCTGCCCTGGCTGACAAGCGGCCCGTGGCCATTCACTCCGGCCAAGGTCCTCTGGGACAATTTGGGGACGTCCGCCTCATCCTCACTGCAAAGGGGGGGCCGTAAAGCGAGGGGTGAACATCACACCCTGTTCAGGGCACCTCCACGATGACGGACCTTCCTCTTTAAAGAACACTGTCAAAACTCCAATAGAGACGTGGAATTTACCCACATGTTGTGCTCAATTTTCGTGAGTTAATTTGGCGGGGAGATAAAAAGGAAATATGATCCCTCAGTCACTGTTGTTCATTCAAAATCATCTAACTTTACACCAGTGATCCAAAATAGCCTCAATTATTTTTTGATAAAGGTCTCATTCGCCAGGTAAAAGTACTGAGACCCTTAAAGTCAGCCCTACAGCTCTTCCAGGCATCCGTGTCTTTTCCAACACGCTGACCTGATGGCCCCTGCGGATTAAAATGAAAACCATGTCTGGCGGCACAAGACACCTTTTCGGAGCCTGTCCTCCTTCCACGTACTTCAGAGCCATCGACCCAGAACTCTGGTTCCAGGACGACTTCTTGATAGAGTTCTTGGGTTTCTGTTGTGGAGAAAAATGACAAAACAATTACCTGACATGACAGTTTATATGCGTAGGGATACAGGCTGCTCACTGCACGAGTAATGAAAAGGAAGCCTTTTCTCTAAAGTGACTGATCATGTTTCAGGGTACTACAGCAGGAGGAGGGATCTGAACCCGATTTCAAGGCACGGCACTACTTGCCGCTTCAGTCTTATGACCGATTTGAAAAAGTGCATTAAAGGCTACGTTGAATGACTGCGAAACCGTTCGCGACACTGTTGCAGTAACTTACAAGATAACACATATCTCGTTCATCTCGTAAGTGTTTGTTCATCTCCCTGAAATAAAAAAAAAAAAAAAAACAAGTTGAGGACAGGAGAGCTTCTACAAATAGGACAGGGGGGCCGAGTGTTTCCCAGCCGCCCAGCGGGAGGGTCTCGTACCTGAGCAGGTCGAGCTGTTTCAGCAGGCTGGCACGCTCTCTCTGGAGCCCCTCTGTCACCCGGTACATCTCCCTGTGCCGCAGCAACACACAACATGAGCAGGAGTGTGACAGTAACGCACACAACTCACCCGCACCACCTCCCCTGAAGCTGAGGCGTTCCTTCTCAGGAAATGCCTCTGTGCTGCCAGGCTGCTGACTTGTCTACGCTACGGTTTTGTTGCCCATGAAACACCTTCACCCCCAGCATCGTTTTTTAGATGTATCCACACGACCTGACGTGGTGGTCAAAGGTATTCAGGCGTTTGACGTGATAGGTGGTTCTAGTAAAGTGTTGAGCGTATGTGTTGAGTGTTGGGTGGAGCAGCGGGTAACGCCGGTGCATCGCAACCCCTGTGCTGTGTGTTTGAACAAGTGGATCTCTGCCTGTGTGGTGACTGTATGTTCTGCCCGAGTTTGTGCCCGTTTCTTGCACAGTCCAAAGATATGTTTTCGGGCGAATTGGTGATAGAGCTGCTGCGTGTGTGTGTGGGGTAAAAGACGTTTCATGCAATTGGTTGGGGTGTTTGAAGGTGGTACACAAATGTGTTTGACCTGACTGGCTGCAGCTTATAGCTGTGAAAGGCATGAGACATGATTGGCTGGCGTGTGAAGATATTAGATTTGATTCGTGTGTGAGACGTGATACTTTTTCGTGATGAGACGCAGACTAACATCTCCCGCTCTTCCTGGAGGCGGCCGGCTTCCTGCTGCAGCAGCATCAGCTGCTCCTGGGCCAGGGTCAGCTCCTGGCAAGTGTGATCCAACTCGCGCGCCAGCTCGTCGTTGGTCTGCTTCAGCCTCACGTTTTCCACCCGCGTCTCCTGCTGCTCGCTGTGCAACTCCCGGCACTGGCGCTCCAGCTGGGCACACGAGTACACACGGACGCGCACACGCCCAGCCGAGCCCGTACACACACACAGACAGACACGCACACAGTGCCAGGTTAAGGTCCAGTCAGCACTTCTCAAGCTTGTGACCCAGTAAATTAAAAAAAAAACAAAATATGAACAAAACAGGAAATGTTGTGCAAGTACATCACATTGTGGCCTACATCTAAGGAGCAAAAACAAACAAAAAAAAAACCGTGTGAAATGGGCCGGTTCTCAGCAGTACGCAGTAGCAGCACTTCTGCATTAAGCTTGTTGGAGAACTGGGATTTTCTCCTGTTTATTGGCATTTTTCGAACCTCCCAGTGCTCTTTTCTGTCCCCTGTCGTCCGGAATCTCTGTCTGAGCTGCTCTCCCAGTAAAACGCTGCTGTAGTACATGGTCAGTTTTCACGACAACCCTCCCAGCTACATTTCGTTACCAAGGGTGCACTAAGTTATGCTGCAAGTCGCCTCACGCGCCGCTCTCCTTCAAAATTTCTTCCCCCCTTTTTAAAGAAGCACACATCACATATACATCAGCCAAATCTTATTTGCTGTGGAAATTCAACATTTGCTGACACCGACAAGTGCACAACAGCGCACAGGGGGTCACTTGCGCGCCTTTCCACCTCGAGCCCCGACACCACGCGCCTCTCCAAAGACACGGGAAGCAGCAATGAAGTGTATTATTCCCAGAGCTCTCTGACGAAACAGGCAGGTGGTTTTGTGCAGAAACCCCGCAGTTAAAGGTGAGGCGAGTGCCGAGCGACTCGTTCGCAGCTACAGCGAGCAAAGAGGCGCGACGGAAGACTTTAATGTCTCCGCTTCGGAAACCCGGCCGCCTTGTCAAAGGGGCGACCAGGTGCATTTCATTAACGGAGGATTTTATAGAAATTTATGCACTAATTGCAACGTAGAAAAGATTAACGCTAAAAGCTCTAGTGGAGTTCTGTCTGAGGGGAACAAAGATGCGGATCCCTCCATCTGAATTTACCGCAAAGCACCTGAATGAAAAAGGTTATTAAGAATATTATATGTATAATGAATCACAACAAGTACTATTATGTTCTTGTCGCATCCAGTGATATTGCTGACAGCTCGGGAGATGTGTCCTTGCTTCATGAGGCCAAAAGGTGACTTTATCCTGTAGGACTGTCTCGAGATGAATGCGAGTGCAGGTTTTTGTTAAAACCCCAGCCAGAGAGTGTGTGGTAGCCAGGTGAGGCTGGCCAGGTCCTGCAGAGGTCCACTCACCCTCCTCTGCTTCTGAACGAGCTGCTCGAGTTCTTGCTCCTTGCTGGACAGCTGCTCCCCCAGGTCCTGGCTGAGCGTGAGGAAGCGCTCGGAGTCCTGGGAGAAGAGGGACGGGGCGCCGAGGGGGTCATCGCGGCTTCGTCACCAGCATCGGAGTATCGGAGCGCACGTGGCCGAACATCACCTACCTTCACCTGGAGGAGGATGCGGTCCTTTTCGCTCTTGATCTGCTGCTCCATCTCCTCGTAGAGGTGCTGCAGCTCATCGTCGTGAGTCGCCGCTTTCCTGTGACAGTTTTGGCTTCCGGTTAATTCTACTCCGCTGGGGAAAGTTTCATTAAAGAGATTTCCAAGAAAACTTTTGAGGGGACGCAAATGGCCATCGATCATCTAGCATAAACAGCCGCCCCATAGTGCGGTTTCTATAGCAACATTTCTTTCACTTCCCCGTAGGAGAACTTTGGCAGGATCATTATTCTCCGTGTCAGTCTTCATGTCTGTGGGACAGGTGCTCCCATTGTGGCCGCTGTTGAATCAGCAGGGCTGCCGTAATAGTGAACCGTCATTAGTTACATCTCAACATCTTCTGTACACAGATAATGACAGCAGACACACGGTGTACATGACAGAATTGTCTGAAGGACTCTCATTCTCAGCGGCGTGTTGTGCCCACATCATAATCATCACGTACAAGCGCCAGGTTGAACTGACACGCAGAGTATCACATTAACCCATTTCGCATTATTCCCCCGTCCTCAGACACTAATGATGACCAAAAAATGAGGAACCTTGGTTGCATCATTTCGAAATAACAGCAAAGCGAACACCTCATGACAGCCGAAAGTCTAATCCAGTTTGAAGGGTCAAAAGTAATTCTCGTGAGACAGTTGTGTAGTATTTCAGTATGATTTTTTTCCCCCCATCCCAGCCTTATCGCCCAGTTCCCATTTACGTATTGGCGGTTTTGCATTACGCGCAGGCGTCTTCTTTCCAGGGCCATTTTACATGCGGTGCCCTAGAAAGGTGACACACAGCAGGCTGGCGGTCTATTGAAGGAACAATCTCACGGATCTGTCGCCGCGGGCAACCTGCAAACCCGTGGGAAAACTCCGATGAGCTGCCCGTCACCCCTCACCCCCATCGCCTTCCTTCCAGAACCATGCAAACTATGTGAAACCACATCTGATCTCCCAGCTCACAGGCAAATGATATCACTGCTTAACTATTAACATGTAAGTTGTAGTAGCAGGAAAAAAAAAGAAGGTAGAACCAAAAGCAAAACTTTCACGACTTCCAGATGTGCGCTGTTGCTTCTAATTATTGGACATCGGCACACGGGAAATTTCTCCAAGATAACGGAGAGCTGAAAATAATATTTTAAAACAACATCTCGCTGTTCGCTCGTGGAGAAAGAAGAAGTGGCCCACATATCGCTAGTCACCCGAGAAAGAGGACTGCAGTACTACACCCCGCACAGGGCCTTTTGCAGATATGCCGAACCTCGGTTCGCTCAGGGCTGTGCGTCTATTGGAGAACAGAAGCTGTACAGCGCAGAGCTCTTGGTTTTGAGCCGTCACTCTACCGCACCGGCTCTCTGGAGTCTGTTCCAGTTGTCCCAGTACTGTAGTCAGACAGAAGGCTGGATTAGTTCAGGCTATTAGCTCAGGCTAGTAAGCTGAAAACCTGCCCACATCAGCCTGCCAACACCAGGCATGAGAGCCATTGGTCTACTGCAACTGATTCTTATAAGTGGGGGTGGAGGAAAACATCTAATACAGTTCTGGTCAGCGTTACTGGCACCCTTGCATTTGTAGGCAGTGAAAAAGCTTTGGTCTGCAGACATAATTTGTTTCATACAGAGCAGCACAGGATAAAACAATGACTAATAATTAAAAGGAAATGTGTGAAAATAGTATAAAAGCTGAAAAGTTGCCATGACACAATTACTGGTCCATTTTGAACAATTCAGATCTGTTTGATTAGAAGTAGATTCTATCTGTGGTAAACAGCCAGAACTCGCCTGACATGAAATAACCAGTGGTTAACCAGTGAACAATGGGTTTAATGCTTAAAAAAGGTCACTTCATTCCTTTTTTGGGAATGAAATGGGACAATGGGAAAAACAACAGAGCTGTCTGAGACCATAAAAAAAAACAATTATCACCAAACATTAAAATTCAAAATGGTACAAGGCCAACTCCAGAGACCAATGTTATTGCCAAGTATGCTCATAAAACTGTCAAGAACCTCCCAGGATGTGGTGGGAAGTTGAAAATGGATCAAAGTAGTCTCTGAATGTTGGTGAGAACTGTTGAAAAAAAAACCGTGTATAACATTCAAAGAGCTTAAAGCTGACCTGAAGCGGTCTGCAGTGATGATTTCAACCTGTCCACTAAACTGAGAAGGGCTTTTAGGAGGACCCACTGTTGAAAGAGAAGCATAAAAAGGCACGACTGATCTTTTCCCAAACCTGTTCTGTGGACTGATGAAACCAAAACAAAGCTTTTTGGCAATGCAGACTAGCGATTTGTTTGCAAACAACAAAATAAATGTTATAAGGAAAAGAACACTATCTACAGTTAAATATAGTGGGGCTCCCATAATGTTGTGAGGCTCCTTTCCTACCTCTGGTACTGGAGGCCTTGAATTTATTAAGGGAATTGTGAAATCAGAGAAATTATCAAAGCATTTTAGAGTGACATGTGCAACCCAGTGTTAGATAACTAGGTATGGGTGGAAGATCATGGGTCCTCCAGCAGGGCAATGAACCAAAACATACATCCAAAAGCACAAAAGAATGGTTGAAAGGGAAATGTGGACTGTATTAAACTGGCCAGGAATGAGTCCTGATCTCAATCCGATTGCAAACCTTTGGAAAGAGCTAAAATCTGCAAACATTCAAGAGGGAGAACAAACTGCAACTGAAGAGAAGGAGAGAAAATATCTGCAAAAAGGGGCGAGAAGTTTATAGACGCTACAAGAAACATTTGGAGGCGTCATCAGTGTCAGGGGTTGTGCAAACAAGTATTAGAGAAGCTGCCTTTTAAAAAAACTTTTAAAAACGGCTCGCGAGTTGAACAGACATTTCTTTGTTGTATAATTTTTAGCATCCTATTAAAATATCCAGATGACCTAAGGTTGGTAAATTCCCACTTATTTCTGAAGATACTGTACATGATGTACAAGTCATGCTGAGCAGAACTATATGTGTTATCAGTATTAGCCATCGTTCTTTATCAAAGAGTCCAAAAAGAAGAAAGCATGAGCGTGATAGATGGGGGGAAAAGGCGGAGGACTTTGTGTCACTTCTTTCTGACAGATATTATCTGGACGCTGGTCAGGCAGACATTAACCAAAAAGCATGTTGTACTTAAAGAAAAAGCCTGTTATGTGGTACCTGACCAACAGGGACCCACAATGCAAGGGCAATATCGGTGTAGAGGTTTGTGTTCCCACTGGCTTCTGTGGAACACGTGGAACCAACCCGAGATGCAGCTAACACACCTTTTCAGGGCACTTTCCATCTCACGCTTCTCCTGGTCGGCCTCCTTGATCTGCAAAGTGACCCGAGCCAGGAACTCCTCGAAGTTGGAAAGGAGGTGGGGTTCATCCCGGCGGAGCTGAACCCACAGGCTGCGTACCTCTTCTGGGCTGGAGACGAGAGGGGAGGGGGGGTGTATTGCTGGTTGTCGGATAGTTCTCAGCACACCCCAGACAGAGCTGAGAAGCAGCGTACAATGAGACTGCAACCGAGGCCACATTTCAGCATTAATTCAACACCCAGAGGTATTCTAAGAACCCAGTAAGCTTATCTTAAACTCCAGTGAACAGAATGGCGAAAGTTTACAACAAGGCTACATTTATACTACGTGACATGTCTAGCGGTGCATTTGGACATAGCACGGGTGATGTGACCAGGGGTCATGGGGTGTTTGGGTCTTTCAACATCAGACTTCCTGGCCCAGGTCACCCAAACAAAGCTTTGTCTGCTTTGAAACCATAACTATATAGCACATAACCCAGCACTGCAGCTAAGCCATGCTGTAAACCGCGGTGCTTAAGAATTATATGGGCCTCTCAAATAAGCATGAGGTCAGCTGTAGCAGGGATGTTTGTAAACAACTTGATTTAATCTCTTCTGGCAGTTTCCCCCTGCAAAGCTACCCGGGGTTCGAAGTCATCCGCAGCACCCCTGCGCCATTATTGAACGCGAGTTGATTTTCAGAGACGAAGCCAGTGATGCATTACGAAAGACTTATTTGGAGAAAGGTCCCTTCCCATCGCAAGGCGTCAACATCAGTCTGTGCTTTCCAGAACATTCCGTGATGCTCTGAAGACCGGTGCGGTGGGGCTGATGGCTAGGCTAAAAAAGGTTGCTGTTCTCATTCGCATTTGTCCATTTAAAAGACAGGTTTCTCCAAACTGACTTACAGCTGAGAGTAAACAAAAGGCCATTTCACCGACAGGCCACGAGTGTTAGATACAGACACGCAGCTATCAAACGCCGTGAGCAGCTGACTATGAAATTGAGTGTGATAAGAAACAGAAGGATCAGCCAAATGGAGTGATGCAAATTTATGGAGCTGTGAGGAGGTGAGAAGAGAAGTGGGACTAAAAGGGATGGGTTTTGAACCCTTGTACCCCAAGTTAAAGCTCTGTTTCTTTGCTCAAAGGGCTCCAAAAATTGAGAACTTACTCCTTGAAAACATTGCAGGCTCCCAGGCTTTCCAGGAGCATGCAGAAGTGCTTCTCCTCATCATCGTCATTCTCAGCCAGCATCTCTTTCCACTGGCTTTGATACAGGGCCTCGGGAGGGTGCTGGTTCTCGGCCACCTGCGACACGGAGATCCTTCTACCAAACAGGAACTCACCTGGGAGAAGACAGTGTGAGCAGCACCTCGTGTCAAACTTGGTTTTCTTGGGATTGGTTCCAGTGAAGAGAACCACACCTGGGATACCATACCTTCACTTTGTACACTTTCATGCCATCAAGTCCTGTCCACAGTAAACCTACATTACAGACCACTAAATGATTTTTTTCGCTACACACAGGTCTCCTTCGGGGGATGCTTGAAACATAAAGCTGTGGGGCACAATATGTCCCTTAAGATACATTTTCACGTGAAAACTTGCATTTTTTTCTGTCTGACTTGGGTGCTGGGAATGAGAAATGGAGCAAAAATGGAGCAAGACCATCAGGATATTTTTGGGGGGAGATAAACAGAAAAAATGCTCACCAAAAATACTCGCAGACAGTTGCTGGGATGTCCGGAATCCCAAAATCCAGTAACACATGACAAGGCTCCTAGATAGACTTTTTAAACATGCTATTCATGTTAAGCATTTTGTTACCTGCAACTACGTTTATACATTTTACATGACAGAGCACTTAAAAATCATATTTATTTTCTCTAGGTTTGAAATAATAAAAGCACATCTTTATATACCTTTGACTTGGGCAGATAATGACATTTTAAGTAATGTAAGTAACAAATTAAATTTTTAATTTCAAATGAAACTGGTTGGTGATACAGTTTCAGATTTCATTTTTGAATTCAAGTGAAGGGATTTGGTAAAAATCGCCGTTTTTTTTAGTCTGTGGCAAGACAAAAAGGTTAAGCGTGTTGATCGTTGTCATGGGCGCCATGCTAAATAATACTAAAAATAACAAGTGTGGGGTTCTAAGCATACAGCACAGGTAGAAATTTGTACTTGAGCCCTTTCCCGCTCCCCTGACAGAGAAGTGATGGTACCCACTGAATCCGCTGGAGAACTCCTCCAGGGTGAGGTAGCCGTTGCCGTCGGCATCCAGGGTGTCGAAGACGTCCTCCAGCTCGTCGGCGCTGAGCGGCAGCTCGCCGTGAAGCCGCTGGAAAACAAAAGCGCACGCGGCTGAGAACGCAGCGCCTCGAATCCTGAGCCTACTGGCCTCTGGGGCCGAATTGTGTTCCTTAAAACCATAACCTCCCCAAAAAGGAGAAAATGACTTCTGGAAAAAATTGGAAAAATCCCAGCACCTTTGCATACACGAATTCGAGGGGTGTACAGTGTACTAAGCTCACGTATGCACGAACCCCTGCTGTGCACACGGACAGTGATTTTTTTTGACACTTTGCCTCTCTGTACACGTTACCCTTTTTGTGAGAAACTCACTAAGCTACCTCTTTATGGGTCTTAGTGCACCAGTACATGTTTTCACCTCCATAGTCATACCATGAGAACAATAGGATGTGGTTTCTGAGTTTCTGGTGTTGTGCTTGCAACACAGCAACCTCTGACCCTCATCACCACAGCTTCCTATGACAAAAGAGCACGTCTGCGAGAGCAGGGCCGTGTCTGAACGTTTTTGAACCTGTGCCCCCTCTTCTGACACAGCTCTCCTGCCCCTGTTTTGGGTTCTGGTCTCAGTTCTGACTAATGTCACAACAGGGGACCTACTGCAGCTCGGATGAGAGTGTTCGCCGCACCACCTGTTTATGAAAGCTTTTTTAGAATTTGGATTCAGATCATGTAAAACGGGTTCTAGCACAGACAAAAAGAGCTGTTCGGCATATGAACGGTGTAGCGCTTTCCACTTTTTTACCACCTCCTTGACATTTATTAAACATTAATATCGCATAATCAAGTACCTTCCCTTCGCAAGGAAAAAAAACTTGTTATTCCAATAGCTGCTTCTCCATGTGACTGCATTAGGATGCAACCTATTAATTGGTTCTGAAAAGGCTTAAAAAGGAACATCAAGCGAGGGGTTTGATGGACACCGATCCAAAACGCTGGACCGTGCGTCTCTCAAGGTGCATTTCGCACCCTTCCAATCCGCATTGACTATCAAAACTTTGCCAACACTGTACCTCCTCCGCTCAGAATAAACACGAAAGCAGTAAATGGGACTGTGATCACAAACATTCAGTAAAACGTCTGACTTGCCCCCATCTTCGTTGCTGTTGAACTGTAATCCGCATTCCTTTTTTTTGATGACGTTACTCTTACGTACTTGGCCAGGAAATGTATTTTATTTTCTGGTTCCCACCTCAATTTACCTCTGTGATCTCATGGATGACCAAAGTTTTAAAGTGTTGCTTCTGTGAGGAAAATTAACATTTGATGTACGTGAAGCCTTCTGCGGTGTTTAACGTGTGTGGATGTGCAGCATTTCTCAGTACTCATTCTGTCTCCGTGATGCTGTGACTCAGTTCTGTTCACAAAAATAATTTTTAAAAAAGGATGAAGTATCTTTGTGGAGTTACCTCCACTTTAAAGCATTAAGAACCACAGGGTACATACAGCGGGCGACACGCGAGGCGCCCGATTTGCCGTTGAGAGGAAGAGGACACAATCGATTCGATTTTCCCAAACAGCTGATCAAAGGTGAGAGGAGAGTAAGCGTCCTCTTTACAGCCCCCTCTGCACGCTCACCATCAAAGGCCGGCAGACAAAGGGTGCGACAAAACCCAAAGACGCTCTGCATTTGCACAACAATTGGGCCCCCTGGCCGGGAAGATCAGAGAGTGCCCCTGATCATCGCCGCTATCTTGCGGACCCCCTCACTCTTCCCTACACCAAACCGGTGCCCCAGCAACATACCCGTGTCAGGTCCAGAACCGCACCTGCGGATCCACCTCCTAACAACCGTTGCTGTGAGTGTGAGAACCGTACGTTTCTGATGTGCCACAGGTAACCTGACCCCCCCCCCCCCCCCGAGGATCATCAGTAAGTGCTAAATGTAAAGTTAAGTAAACGTGTGTTCTTCACCTCATGGATTCCTCAGCTTTGTCCCGCAGCCTTGAGGTTTCTGTCTTTGTGAATTACGGAATTTCCCACCTGTTGCACATAAGTGAACCAACAAGTGAAAGTCAAACCATTAAAAAAAGATATCGTGAGAAATTTCCATCTAATTAACTGTTTTAAGCCACTTTACACTGTCAGGGTGACGGCAGCCTGGAACCCATCCCAGAATTACTATTTTAGCAAAATCAATATAATAAAACAAACCACATGTCTAATTGCATGTTGAACACTGTGCCAAAAGACATTTTTGTCCAGCTCCTGTATTCAAAGCCAACGCACAGTTTGTATCTCGCTCACAAATGCGCTGCAGCTGGACCCTTTTAGGGAACTGAACCAGCAACCTATAGCTTACAAGCCTCCGGCCACAATGGACTTTGACTTGGAAACTTGGAACAGACCGGACAGTTTCTGGCTCTTGTGCCGCACCTGTGCTTCCTGCTGCAAGTTCCAGAAGATCTGTGCAAACCTTGGTGCAGAACCACCCCCCCCCCAGTGTACCTGCATGTCCCTGCGTGTGATGAAGCCCTTGTCCTCGATATCGCAGATCTGAAAGAACTCCTGGGTTTTCTGGAGCACTTCCATGCACCTGGTGTCTATCTGCCGTGAGCAGGTCCAGGTCGGGCTGCCGCTGTCCTCCAAGTAGTCCTCCTTCATCCGTGTGGCGCCCCTGGGGGTCCTGCTCAGCTCTGCCATGGTGCCGTCTCGTCCTCGACCGATGTGCATGGGTCGTCTGGGTTGGAACCGGGCCCTGTCTCCTCTTCTGTTGAACCAGCGAGAATGATTTCTCCCACCTACCCCCTCCTGAGGTGGCTGGGAATTTGGCAGGGGATGAGAAAACCCACCCTGAGGATGGTTCGAGCGAAGGTGCATCAGAGCTTTCCAACGATGTCACTGTTCGTCATCCCTTAGCAACCGCCTCTTTAAATTAGTCGATGATGCCTGTGAAAGAAAGGAAAGAGGGTAAAAAAGCTCTTGAGGAGAGCTTCTAAGGATGCAGACACACGGTAATTGCAAGAGGCTGTATCTGAACACTGTACACAGGGATGTTTGGAGAGGACACAAGTGCTGGTGGACTCTGAATAGGACATTTACGGTGCAGTGTGACCACCAGTTCAAATCCCCCGGCGACTCGGTGTCTCCTCTCAAACGGCGCGGCCGTGTGAAGGGGAAACGAGCACAACCTTCCGTCTTTTGCATCCGCTGCACACCCTCGACGCCACGGGATAAGGAAAAACAAAGACTTACGAGTGTAGGATAAAAAAAAGAGGCTTAATTGACGCAGCGGTCCGAGGTGCACTTACAGTCGGGTAAACAGAATTTCACATCATCAAAGCGCTTGGCGCTCATGTCACGTAACCATGGACCCACGCGGCCATGAAATATGCAGGTTTTTTTAAACAATCGCTTATCGTCTATGGGAGAAACGACAAGCAGAAAAGACTTCCTCGTCATCCAAAATTCCTACGATTATAACTTTCAAACATTTATGTATATAGAAACAATCAGGCGGTCATTTTAACAATTTTAAATGTGGTTCAGACATTTTTCCCTAAAATATATCTTTTACTTTTACTGAAAGCTGCCACTTTTAGTATAGGCACTACATTGAAGGTTTGGGTGTCAAATGTTTGAACATCTGTAGAAAGTGTCGGACACACACACACACACACACACACACACCAATAACCTGGTATCCAAGGATAATTGGTTCCTAGAAATTGCACGAATATTGTGAACTCGGATATCAGGAAGCTATTTTCGATATTTTGCATTAATAAAATTATTATAAATAATTTTGGGTCCACCTGAGAAACCCCGGTTAATTTCCTCAAAATAACCCGAAGACTGTAAAGAACTTTTTTTAGCATGGTAAAGAACAAATTAAAAACCAGTTACCTGTATGCGATTACTTTTCTTTTATTTAGTGTCATACATTACTTTTCGTTCCTCGTTATAATTCAATAGTCAAATTCGTGTAAAAACGAAGAAACAAAACCAATGTAAAATGGAAAAAAACAGTACAATTTACATCCTGCAAAAGGCTGTTACTGTCGTGAAGTGACACTGGGATGTTAACAGAAAGAAGAGGCAAACTGGGTTTGAACACGGGCCACAGGGGGGCAAAGCCCGAGAACCGATACCGGGCACAGTGCTGTCACCTAGTGTCGCAGTCCCACTCACGCCAGTGTCAAATATTTCTCTGTTCTTTGGCTGTGTTTGGATTTTTATTTTAGACTATTTTCATGCACGCATTTCCTCTTGATGCTCTGGCTTCCTCCCACAGTCCAAAGACATGTTTCAGGTTAATTGGTCACTCTAAGCTGCCCTTAGTGGTTCACTCTGTGCGTGTGGCCACCCTGCTTCATAGCGTAGCGAAAAAGAAACAGGGAGTAATATACCCATATAGTTGGGGGCACATTACACTTGCCCCCCCCTTCCAAATTCTGCCAGTGTATAAGTTCGAGTTGGTTTTCCTCACACAAATAGGCCTGGTTTGTCTCCCAGTGAACTTCTGACATGGGGGGGGGCAGCCCATTGACTGCATGTTGAGACAGAGGGCGCGTGACGGGTTCAATGCTCGCCAGCTGGGTTGTCCGGGGCCGTCCGCGCACTGCCACCGTATTGACCAGGAGTCCATGGATCAGCTGTGCGGACAGGTAGCCGTGCGCAGCAGCACGGAAGGCTGGTTCGAGCCGCCCTGGCCCCGGTCTCCAGTCCCGCTTGACCAAGCCACGATGGCAACTCTGCATAGACGGCGCATCTTGTACACGAGGAAACTGCCTTCCCCTGCCACCGCAGTGTCAGTGAGCCACGCTTGTCTTAGTGCCTAGAACCGCAAAGCCAGAGCTGACAGAGTAAGGCTGAGTGCTGGTCCATCTCAAGCACTGGCTACAAACTGCTGCAAAGACAAAACCAATAAACACACTCGATTTGATCAATATGGGGGAAAAATGTACGATAGGACTTTAATTTGAAAACAGAAGCAAGTAGTACACACTACGACTCCTGTGAGAAACAGGGTAGCAAGGTGTGCAGACATTTGCACTAGCGAAAAACGTAAAAAATCTCGAAGCATCAGCCGTTTCGGCAATAATTGTGTCAAAATTATCGTAGATTAATAACATTAATAAATGAACACAAATTGTACTGAAGCCTTTAATCCATTAATGCCACCGTATTAGCCGGGGGCCACATTAAGAAAAACATTTCCGGCGGTCAAAACATCCCTAACGTCCGTTTCTTTGAATCTCTCCATCAACGTGACCCCTGTGTGTATAACTCACTGGTGCAAAGACCGAAAAAGAAAAAAAAACTTTACTTTTCAAGCAAGGTGGTCTTAACCACAACTGCTGTGC
The DNA here is from genome assembly GCA_900497675.1 of Arapaima gigas. Lineage (NCBI taxonomy): Eukaryota > Metazoa > Chordata > Actinopteri > Osteoglossiformes > Osteoglossidae > Arapaima > Arapaima gigas. The sequence goes on along the minus strand of UFQX01001427.1, from coordinate 92,595 downwards.
TGTGCATTAAAGCATCTCCTACTAACCACGCCTACGAAATCATGAGCTTCACGTTATGTCTCAATTAACCCACCAAGAATATAATCTCTACTGCAACTTCTCTTTCACCAGCACCCGGGCAGCAAAAAAAACCAACAGCTAAAACTTGTGACATTACACGGAGGCATGAGGAGCGGAGATGTTTTGACATCATTACATCGGTCTCAGAGGTTCCTCTTTTTTTTTTTTTCCAGAGAAGGCACAACTAGACCGAGTAGCAGAGGACAAATATTCATTGAGTCCAGTTCCACATATCTATGTAGAAAAAAAAAAAAAACACCAAAACGTGAATCATTTCAGGGTCCGGCTCAGTAAGAGAGAAGATGAAGAAACCTGCCACGTCTGCAAAGAACCTTTGGTTAACAACAAAGTGATGTTATTTCTGCTACCATTACACTGTGGTTTTAGCTGTGTTCTCGCTGACAGAAAGGGCCACTGACTTTCCATTTCCCAACAGGCCCTGTGACTGGAGACCTGCTGATGTTTGCTCACTTTACACAGCTTAAGGCCAGAGGTTCTTAAGTTTTCACCTCAAAGACCAAAAAAATAAGATCAAACTTGACATGAGACAGTGAAGGAACTGAAATTGTGATTAAATGTTTCTCATAAAGCTTTCATTGCCTTTAGGGTGACCATCGAAAAACCACATTGCACAAAAAATAAGCTGAACGAACATCTGCAGTAAAGAGGTCCGAAAACTGCCAATTTTGTGCGTGTGTGTGTGTGTGTGTGTGTGTGTGTGGCTGGCGCTCCGTTCATGTCCCCGACCATTCTGGGATAGATTCTGGAGCACCGGCACCCTGCACTGGTCAAGTGGTCTCTAAAAGTGGACGGATGGATGAATTTTAACTGGTGCTATATTACACCTGAATCACCAGGTAAAGCAGTGTATTACCCAGATAACCCTGGTAAGAAAAGGTAAACAAGAGGAGGAGGGGATGTTTGCTCCCCTGCTCCATGGGGTTGCAGTAAGGAACAAATAGACACATTACTGTCACATTGCCTTGTCACACATGTCACTTACTGATTTGGGACATTTGGATTCACTGGGCAACAGGAGTGTGGTGGCAAAAGACAAGAAAAACAGCATTTACTTTTACCGTAGGGATTTTTCACAACTTCACAATAAACCAAAGAACCAAACGGGCTGCGACAAGTTAAGGCTCAGGGGGGGGTATTAATGTCTTTCATGGACAGGTGGCTCCTGGCTCGAGCAACACAAAATATCTCTTTGCCGTATAACAGCAGCTATTGAAAAAAATATACATTTAACATACAAATTTTAAGAGTTTAGGATCCTCGCAAAGCGGACAAACCTCGGGGTTCCGACCCAGTAACGGCGTGTAAAGCCTGTATTCAGGACGGCATCGTGTTTTCATATTTTTACACCAAGTGTGGATTCGCCCCTCCGAACTTGTTTAAAAAAAAACAGTTTAGTGTTTTGCAGAATAAAACTGTTAATGTTTTAGCGCAAAAGTATTGAGAAAGATGAACAGTAAGTTAGCATTAACAACAGTAAGTCTGATACGTCTACAGGTAATGGTGACCCGTGTCCATTTTGCAGGGGGGTTCAGTCGGGCTCTATCACCACTTTCACTGTGTTTTATTTCCATAAACAAACGTTTTCTTATCATGTCTGCTGCAGCTGGACGCTGAGCTTCTGACGCTGAAGTTCGCATTTTATCGCTCTTATTTCTCCAGCAACGCGGGGAAAATGGAACTTCTGAGGCGAACAGAAACACCGCCCGCGCCGCCGGTTCTCCGCGCTCACACTCGGGGTTCCGGCACTTCATAAAGCGCCAGCTGGAGCTTAAACTTACCATTTTACCCTGGTAAACCGCCTTCGGCCCGGTGCTGTCGGTATGTAGGAGCGGAGTGGGATCGAAGCCCGGGCTGACCGACGGTCTGGTTACCTGACGCACCTGTCAGCGCGCCGCGAGGAGCGACACACACTCACACACACTTGTTCGAGCTCCACAGTCCAACGGGAGGATCCCGATCCCATCGCCACCTGCACGTTCGCTTCGCACCAAACACACACGCACAAGTGGCGAAGCCGCGCGCGACACACACTTCCGTCTCCCTTCCTCTAAGTCGCGAAAACAGCCGCCTTACCGTCGCGCGCTGCCCCGTCCGAACCCCGGACCGGAACCCCAGATGTCCCGCGTTATCGTCCCGTCCGCCGTCCCGCAGCAGCCCAACGCGCAGACGCTTCGCCGCTCACCCACGTGGGACGACCGGGGTACGAGTCCGAGATTCGAACCCAGCCGCATCCGGCAGCAGCTCCGACGGAGAGCGAACCGCCCCGCTCTGCGGTAACCGGCGTTCCGTTTGTTTGCAGTTTAAACAAGGGGAGCGGAGCCGGAACGAGGGATAAAGCGGTCGCCCGGCGCCAGCAGGTGGCGCTGTGGTTTTGCAGCCTGGAGGTTCCTGGTTTGAATCCCACTGCGCCTGTAGTTCTCCTGACCGCTACAGTAAGCCTATCCTGCTGTGTAAAGGTGTCACATAACTAAAGGACAACAATAATAAATTATAGCACCGAAAATTACACGACAGATTAGAAACGTGTCCACCAGAGCGGCATAAAGCCTTTCCAGAATGTTCCTTGAATGGACCAGGCTGTAACCCTGGTTCTCACCACAGTCCCACGTTGTATAATCTGTATTATGAAGCTTTAAGTGGGCCATCGTTAAAATTAAACCTTTTTTTAAACGCGGGAGGGACTAAAGAGGCGTCCGGTTGAGGTGTGCGGCTCCGTGGAATTAAGGACGCGTGAAAAGGACTGTCCTTTCAGGCTTTATTCACTGCAGCGTTATTATTGTCACAATGGAAACTCCACCGTGACTCAAACCTGCGTCTGCTCCCGCCGCTGGACAACAGGCCAGTTTTGCCAGGCGTTTTGTCATTATAATAACCCTCATAAATTAGACACAGCACCTCTAATCTTCATGCATAACATTTGCACCTCAATCCTCTTTGTTGACAGCACAGCAGCAGCGTGGGCTCCTTCACCCCACTGAGGAAAAACTACCTCAAACTGCCCCTTTAACCCTGGCAGGAAGGACCGTGGGCCTTGAAGTGAGGAGGTGACGCATGGAGGCCTCTGTCCACCAACACGGCCTCGCGTGGGACACATCTGTGGTTTTTACGTTGGTTGTGAAACAGCCGAAATGTTTAGATATTACATTTTGAACAAAACAAATCCGCTTAAGTGCAAGTATGTTGCGAGAACAGGAGAACTGACCCCCACCAATCTTCTCCATATCCCAGACGGGGGGGTTCAGCCTAGATTATTAGATTAAGTTTGCCAGTGCCCTGACTTACAGTACAAGTCTTGCACAACGCACCCAAGGAGGTGTTTCTCAAGTTACCTGTTCACGGCACAAGTCTCGCTTTTGCCACGTTCAAGCACCTGCAGATAACGTGCCAATTGGAACACAGCATCGGCTCCAGGGGAACTATGTTGGACCCATTTGAGGAAAGTATCTATAGTAAATTAACAAAAAATAGACAATATTTTTGTAATAAAAGGTGCGTCTCTGGTGACGAAAACAATTTATTCACAGCCCCCTACCTCAGAGAGAGAAGGTTCTCAGTGCTTCTGGCAAATTGCTGCCACCTTGAGGTGTAACTAAAATCTCTGCAGCTTTAACCTTCCAGGCTGGAAGAACTTGTAAAGGGTGTCAGATGGTCAGTAAATACATCTGCCAAGTTGCTTATGAATGAAAAACATATGTATTTCATCCTTCCTTGTGCATCTGAAAATAATTTTTTTATACTATACTTTTTAGAACAAAAACACATTAAAAATTCTACAAATGCACTGCAGATTTTTAAAAAAAACCCCAACAACTCTTGCTTGTAGTCAGTCCAAATCATTTGAATTTTATGTGCTTATATGTACAATATGTACACCACAATACACTGAGGTTGGTTGAGGTTGGTAGCTCTGCTCCCATAACCCTCTGCATCCCCTTCATCTAACAGCTCGCTTCCTTCTGTCATGGATCCACTGAGTAACGTCAAAGCGACAGCATAAAAACAAGTATGAAGGTGTTTCTCTCCTATCTCATTTGCTGCTTTCCTGGATCTTCTGCAGCAGGAAGTCCATCTGCAAATTCAGGTTTGGTTGACCTTTCTTTGTCTTTTTGCTCAGTATCTGATATGTCTGGTGTTTCTTCTCCTGGTATATTCTCAAAGCCTCTTCTCTCTGCAGTTTGTTCTTTAAGTAAGCCTTTAGAAACACAAAGACCAAAACATTAAGAGTAGTTCAGTAATGGGCCTTCACATGCCTGCAGAAATAAAACATCAACAGGTTTTTCAAAAGTATGAAGCACCGAAACAAATCAGGAATCCTCACCTCTTTCTTTTTGGTACGCTTTTCACAGACCCTCTCGTACTCCTCTTTTGCCTTCTGGTAAGACGTCTTTCTCTTATTTTTCTTTTTATTTTCAGGGATACTTTAAGGGAATGAAAAATATGGTCACCACCTGTCATAGTCACCCTTCCTATCACTACTGGTGTGATGTTTGTGGGGAAATGGTGTCGTTGACTGACTGTGCCTCAATCTAAAGCTCTTTGCCTTTTATGAAATCCCTTTTGCTCACTCCAAGTTATACTCTGTTTTGGAGAAAAGCATCTGATGAATAAATGTCTTCATCAAATATATTCTGTAAATGTAATTAAGGGGGAAAAAATCATGTGGAAAGTGTAGAAAACCAGATAGTTTGTGCTGTACCTGCTGGGCTCTGCAGGGGCTGACACATCAAGGGATCCAGTGGCACTGTCCTGGGGGACAAAAGAGGACACAGTGGAACCAGGAGCCTCAGATGATTCAGCTTCAAAGTGGTCCTCCTCAGAGACAGCTGCCTGTTGTCTTTTACTCCTGTTTTGTCTTCTAGTTTCTTCTTCCTTCTTCAGTTGCTCAGCCTCAGCCAGATACAGATGCTTCAGGTGATCGGGATATTGCTCCTCAAACGGAACCTGGCCCCGTGGTGTGAATTTGCCCTTTCGGAGCAGCTTGTTGTACTCGTGCTGCACCTTCTGTCTCCTTTTAAAGGCAAAACCTTGTCCTGAAACAAAATTATTTGTTATGTTTCGGTTTAAGAAGCTTTATTCCAAACACACATTTGCTGAACTATTTATCTTCATACAGATTTATTTCTAGGAGCAGTTTCTGTCAGCTAAACCAAATAATCTTTTTTATGCTTTGTGGAACATGCACGAGGCAGAATACAGAAAAAGCAACTAAATACATAGGTTAGACTGCGTTAAGACTTACCCCTCCAACTGAACTAACGCAGAATTTAAATAAAACAATGTTTTAGTTTTGCTTTTGATTCAAGCTCGGAGCGATAACAAGTTTATATATATATATATATATATATATATATATATATTTTTTTTTTTTTTTTTTTTTTAAATCAACTGCCAACAGCGAAACTACCCACGGCGAATCACAACTTACCTTCCCGTTTGCTGCCATCAAAAAATTTGTCTTGTGGAACCCATTTGCGTTTGTTAGGTTTAGCTTTTCCAAAACCCCGTTGGTTTCCTTTCAACTGATTCTTTTCAGCACCCTTTCTGTTCAAATCACCTTTATTTTTCATTTTTTGATTTGTCGCCCTCATGAACTGACGAAGATATAAACCAACTTACTAACACAACCACGACACGAACCACTACCAACGTGCACGTAACCAGTCGCGTTTTGATTACGCAAACAGTGACAACCATTGCATTCAGGCATTAGCGATCGAGAAAGAACATTCGTCCTAAAGAGAGGCCATCTTTGTTGTGGCATGTATACACATGTCCATTCGGACTGAGGAACATTAGTACACCAAACATGGCCGCCGCGCACGTCGCACGAAAGCGTGTGTCAACATTCTGGCATCCTCTGCTTCGGCCTAGGTTCACAGACGGAAAACGTGTGAGGGGAAATTGTAGAGGTGTATATTAAGGATGTCTTCTTTAGCCACACTGGAAAAATCTATCGATACGATAAAGCGAGCAATAGACGGGATAAAAGACTTTCTCAGCGTGTCTCTCCGGATCGCAAACGCGCACACCGTGGACTTTTACAGCCGCGATGTGTGGCAGGAGCTGGTCGCCGTGTCCCCCGACAGCGTGCTGGCCGTCCTCGGCAGTACTAGTGAGGACCGCGGGACGGCGACAGTCGGTGAGAAAACGGTCCCCTTCCTGCCATAATGGTTCAGTTGCTAGGTAACTTGAGCAGGAGTTAAATCTCAAGTGAAAATGGGATTATGCTGTTGCGGGTTAAAGTGCAGAAATTACCCTTCAGTTTACTCTATATAAGAAACTACGGCTTGTAGTGCGCCTTTGAGACTCGTATACAAAGATGGATTATAAATGATGAAGCTCTTTATGAAAGTATCAGTCTAATTTTGTGTGTTTAGTCACCTTAGAATTTCATCCTTGTTTGTCAGTGGATTTTCAGTCAGATCTATCTATCTATCTATCTATTTATTGTATCTATTCTGCATAAACTGATTTTAAACCCACCTTTATGCTTGAGTTGACGTGGTTAGAACCGGAAGTAAACAGATGCGGTCCTGTGATGTAATATGAATGTTAACAAGTTTCGCCCGGCGTACTCATACTTTTGACTTGCGCTCCACCTGCAGTTCTACAAGCTATGAGGTTATTTCCAGTACAGTAAATACATGTTGTACTACATACACCACAGTCGTGCTGTGTCTGATCTCCTCGCTCTTGCAGGAAGGCCTGGATGCACCTACGGGTTTTGTGATGACACCAAGCGGCTGGTTGACGTGGAGGAGCTCCTCACAGCTGCAAAGCTGCACTCTCTGCCTGCGCTAGACGTCTGTGTGCCGGTCCCCGAGCTGTTGCAGGCTCTTCGCGGTCACAGCCAGGCTGACCCGCTGCAAAGAGGTAGCAGGTTCAACCGTGCCCAGCTGTGCTGCTGATCAGCTCAGTCTCCCCTTCCACATCGCAAGCAGAATATTTATCTGTGGTTCTTGCTAAGATTACGTTCCATTTACTTTTATTCATTTAGTGGATGCTTTTCTCCAAAGTGATGTCTAACAGAGTGAACATAAGACCATTTCACAGATAGAAGCTCAGTGTGGAGAGAAGTGGCTCTGAAAGGATGTGTTTTGAGACCCTTATTGGTTGTTGAAAGGGGTTCAGCAGCTCTGTAGCAGATTGTAGTAACTTGGACTTGACATTTGGAATTAAGATTCCCTGGAGAAGTGTGAGGGTGACACAGGTTTACATCCGTGTTACCCACAGCTGTGTGGCAGGTGTGACAGTAAAACGGGCCTAGACTGGTCCCCAGGGCTCTGGACAAGGGCCATAGAGTGGTGTGTGCATCCCCACAGATAAAGTGTATGGAGTGGAAACGGTTTTTCCATTTAAACGTCAGACTTCACATCAGCTATGATTTCAGGTGTGACCCTGGAACCTGCCGAGTTTATGAACTCCAAGAAGTCTCATGAAGTTCAGATCCTGTCTGAGATGGTGGCTGCCCTGGCCAGGTGCTGCTGCGTTCAGCAGGTAACTGAGCTCCACTGTTGTGTGTGTGTGTGTGTGTGTGTGTGTGTGTGTGTGTGTGTGTGTGTGTGTGTGTGGGTGTACCTGGTCTCTCACACCAGGTTTTCAGAGAAGGGGAAGCCAGGGCTGGTGGTCGCACTGCTTATTACAGCCAAAGTACAGACCGCTGTTTAATACTGTTCATCCCAAACCAAACATCTTTGAGATTAGTGTAAAATTTGTATTTTTCATGGGTCACATTAACATTTTATATGTCTGTTGTATTTGCAATAAAAAAAGGTGCTCCTACAAATATTAGCATAAATATACACTTATCAGAAAGAAGGAAATTCAAAGGTGATGTTGAGAGGTCAAATAGGGCTGGTTGTCTTAGTGTCCAATAATTTGACCGTAGCGACTCTTAACTTGGTTATGGTATGTTGTTGGAATTACCGTAAACCTGATGTTGTTCGTTGTTTAAAAAAATTAAAGAAAAAGCAAGCACGTGCACATACTTTTCTTGTGAAACACAAACACGGAAAAAATATTATTACATTAACCTTTTGTTCATAAGCCTACAGCTTTAATAAAACCTGTGACAGTTGGAAGACTTCATCGTCCATTCTACTTTTCTTTAGCCTACCTGCCATGCCACACCTCGTAAATCAAAGCATTTTTATTTAATACAGCTTTGTCCGCTGGTTTTACACAACATAAACCATTAAAAAAGAGGAGTTAATAAGTATTATTCAGTTTTTATTGATTGCGCCTAGGTGGGAAAAGTGTTTCAAACCAGTCGAGTTACAAACTCACTTCTGATGCCAGCTGTGTAGGTAAGTTGAGGAGCCAGTGTGGCATTGCGGTTAAAGGTTACTGGTCTCAGAGGGAGGTCTTACTGTCAGTTCCTCTGCACTGCTGCCATAGAATATCTCACAGTCAAAGGTGTAAAATTGTGGACACTTTTGAGCAGGATGGCAACGATATGACTTTTGAACGATGAAGGCTAACGTGGGTTTACGTGCTGTTTTTTGTCTGGTCCCCCTTTGCGGCAGGTGATAGACGTGGGCTCAGGCAAGGGCTACCTCTGCTCCTTCCTGTCCATGCAGTACAGCCTTAAAGTTTACGGCATCGACTCGTCCAGCACCAACACACACGGTGCCCAGGAGAGGAACAGGAAGCTGAAAAAGTACTCCAGGGCGTATCAGAGACGGGGCCAGATGAGGGTGCAAGGAGGCGCTCAGGAGGGCAGTGAGAGAAGCTTATCTCAGCTGGAGGGAGGCGATGATTCCTACCCGGAGCCGCTGAGGAGGACAGAGACTGTGTCGGGTGATGAGGAAAGCATGCAGTCCTTCCTCAGCCTCCTCCCTCTGGGCGCAGTGGAAATGCCCTCTCGTCGCGTGCCCCCTGGGGAACTGCCCCGCGAGGAGAGGGAGAGGAGGAAGCAGGAGAACCTGCAGAGGAAAGGCCAAGGTGCGAGAGATGATGGCCTGTATTCACCCCTAACGTCGTACGTCACCGCGGAAACCGAGCTCAAGGAAATTATCACGGAATTGGAGGTGAGTGTCGGGGTTCTTGGATGGACTCGCCCCCAGTGCCCTTTGCACGCTCAGATCCAAACATCGCAGCAGAACATCTCCAATGTGGACTGCACTCAGCCACGCAGCTCTGATGTGTTTGACTGCTCCTCCTCCGCAGGATGCCGTGTTAGTCGGCCTACACACCTGTGGCGACCTGGCTCCCAGCACACTTCGCATGTTCGTGGCCAAGCCAGAGCTGCAGGCGCTGTGCAGCGTCTCCTGCTGCTACCATCTCTTGTCGGAGGAGTTTGACAGCACGGCGCAAGGTAAAAACACTCTGACCGCCATCTCTCCAGCCTTGGCTGTCGCCGAGTGGAGAAACACTGCAGCTTATTGCTAGCGGAGCTTCCTCCATCCAGCTGGAAGGAGACCGAAAGGGAGGGGGATTACTGGTAAAACAGCTGAGGGCGGCTGGCGTGAGGCGCTATGTGGTGTGTAATCTCCAGAGCTGCTGCCAGTGTGCAGCAGCACTTACCCCTAAGTGTATGTAAGGGGTGATGATTGTGTGGTTTTCGCTGCATTCCACAGAAATGGCTGCACTGTTATTTTTTATTGTTATTTTATTAATTTTTTAAATTATTTTGCTAAATGAGTTTATTTCAAAAATCTAATTACATTCATAGTGAAACATATACTAAAGGCCCAAACTTGACAGAAATTTTGCTAAATATGATTGTGTCAGAATGCTGTTGACATTTAAAACCTTAGAATTATTTATACTTCTGCAGTAAATAAAATATCATTTCCTACATTATCCTTAAGTGCTTCATCCTGGTGAGGGTCACGATGCTCCTAGGCCTATCCATGAATCAGTGGCGCTGGATGGGATGGGACACACACACACACACACACACACACACACACACACACTGTGAGCCTAAACTGGACAGGGGCCAGTGGGTTGCCTAGCCCTGCTCTACCATGTTGAGGCTGTGGCTCTGCTTGTCCCAACCAGGTATAAATGGCAGTTTTTCTGTCTAATCTTCTCATTTGTGGTTTAATGAAACTCTCACAACATATACAGTACTTGGAAAGTAAATTAAACCTTTAATAGTTAATACGGCCCCACATTTTTTGAAATGGTTACATTGCCTTCTTTGTGGATCTTAATTGTACTGTCCTCCTTTGGCAGCCATATTATTACTATTATTATTATTATTATTAGTTCATTTAGCTGATACCTTTATTCAAAGGGACTTGTGGCATGCTGGGTGTGCCATGTGTGGGGAAAGTAGGACTTGTGGACGTTTTATTAGTCATTTGGCAACGTTCTTGTAGGCACAGCTGTACAATCTCCTGTCTAAATGGCAACACAGTCCTCCTCACACTTTAGCGATACTGTAGGGTGTGTTATGTGCCACGTGGATTTACAGTGTTAGATTTTCTCTTTGATTTTTCATTTGTACAGCTGGGCGACTTTTACAGTATCAATTCAAGCTAAGTACCTTGCTCAAGGGTATTACATTACAAGGTGGGATTTGAATCCTGGTCCTTCAAGGTCAAGGCTACGGCTTGTAAACACGGTACCACCTGCTGCGCTGTTCGGATCTAAATTGAAACAGGAGTTAATGCTCCGGCGCTTAAATTGGAACATTGCTGTCAAAAAAACACTTTTTCTTTGAAGAAGAAATGTGAAAATTGAAATGGGCCTTATATTTAAGCTGTATATATTTTCATCTCAAAAATCCATCAAAAAAACCCCCGTTTTTTTCTTCCTTGTTTCATCATGTGAACTTTAAAAAAAGTGAGATTCCGAAATCTGTTTCGTTCTTTCCTCGCTCAAAAATCAAAATTACAACATGTTTTTATCTTTCGGTTTCTTTGCCCACTTTCAAAATCCTTTGAAACCCGGCACCGGAGGGCTTTCTTTCTACTCTTTTGGCTTTCGCTTGCGCGGGAAATGCAAGTTGGAAAGTTGGAGCATTTTTATTCTTTAGGTTAAGTTCTTCCTCCAGATTTTTTTAAATTGTTCACCTGAGTGTTGACCTGCCAGTCAGTGCCAGGGCATCCTGGAAGCTCTGGAGGCCTCTCGTCTCCCACCTCTGACCTTCTCTTTCATCTCTGACATCTGGCGTGTTTGTTTTGTATGAGCTACTGCTGCTGGTTCTGCTCCCGGTGCAGATCAGAGGAGGTGCTCGCAACGCCGACACGCTGAGATCACTGCATTTCCAGGATAAAAGTACATTTGATTTGTTTCTCCTGTCAGATTCACCCTCAGATGAGATAGACAACTCGTATCGTTTCTGCCCAGCCAACTCGGGCCTTCTTTAAACCTATTGAAAGAAATTTTCATCAGCTGATATAGTCCCGAAATGATCTTGAACTCGAGTTGTGTTGTTGTTTTATGGTCTTCTGGTTTTATGTTCCAGTATTTCCCCGTGTAACACACCACCCAGGAAAAGAAGTCTGCTGCCTTTATAATAGTTAAAACAGGTAATGGTTCTGGTGGTTTTTAAACTACTGGATTGTTTTTCCTCAACGGTAATTTTAGATGAACGCTATTTCAACGTACAGTCGATAAGCGTGAAAAGATCACATGGCTTAGTGGTTTGGGGTAAAATGACTTAGTTTGCAGCTACACTGAAAGACTTGGCCCCGTAAAGGTCAATAAGTGTAAAAAAGATGAATGATTTGTCAGTCGTCTTGTTTTCTCTCTGAAAGTGTTTTGTTTGCGCTTCCTGTGCCGGCAGAGGTGGGTTTTATTGAAAGCACTGATTCTTACTCATCCTTTCCATATCATTGTGGTGTCTGTCACTCTCCTGAGATGTCAAAAAATGAAAGGGGTAGCGCCGTCGCGCTGAAGAAGTAAGTACAGCGTCTGAGATTTATCGTACAGTTAGATTTCAGAGGCGCGCGCTGTACTTTAAATAACCCTGGTAAAGAGGATCCACCAGAAAGTGACATGGTTTCGGAGGAAGAAAACCTGTATTTCATTTTCAGTCGCAGTGCAGGTTCCAGGGAAAAGTCGGACGATTTTTATGCAACGTTGATCTCCGTGTAAAACCGCACCGGGTGTCTGCGTCACCTTTTCTTGTAAAGTATGGTTCTGCAAATTATTATAGGGGCACAGAATGATTTTTGGTTGAGTAACAAGCCGCTTTGTTAGTTTCTCATTGAGTCCAAATGCAAATGTAACTGAGTAGCTCTTGTTGGTCTTTTAAATTATCGTACTGCGTAGCGAATTTGCGAAGAGGCCTTCTTTGTTTAACTTTGCTGAGCGCTGTGATTTCTCAGATTGGAGGTGGAACTTAGCCTCAGTGTTTTTTAATGTGTGCCGGCCTGCGATGAGGAACGAGGGACCTTTTCTTTCATCCCCGCTTGTTTATTGAGCTTTTTAGATGAATTAAGCTGTTGGCCACCAAGATGGAACGAACGTTCTTTTGATCTTCCGAACCGTTTTTTTTTTTTTTTTTTGTTTGTGTACGGAATCCGAGAGATACAGCGAAAGACCGCAGTTCTGTGTCGAAAGCAGCTTTTCTTTCCGGGTACAACAGCTCGTCTCCATTACGCGACTTTCTGCCTGACGCCACATCGGAGGGCATAACACGGCACAGAGGTTATTGTTGTTTTTGTTACGGAGGCCGGCTAAACGCACTTTGTTCCTTTTGAGAAATGTTCTCGTGAAAGAAACTGTAGTTCCGAATCGCCCCGGTTTCTTGTACAATTCTGTCTCCTGCCACCCAAGAGGCCTCCTAACAATAGATGAATCATTGAGCGTTTCTAGTTAGTTTGTTTTCTACGCTGTAACCAGCGCAGTCTTTTCACGGAGGAACCGACCTAAGCCTGTCCTGACCGTCCCACAGCGCGCCCAACCGCTGCTCGGGTTCGAGAGCTTTTCTGCACCACTAACCCATTCCCCAGTCTGCTGCAGCAGCGGTCACCAAATGAAAATTGATTCGAAACATCGACCAAAGGAGGTCGCTGCAGAGGTTCAGAAGCCCACCCATTAGCAAAATTGATACAACTAGCAGGTTTCTCCCTTTGACTCTCGGATATAAGCGTTTGCATTGTCAGCAGCCGCCGTGCAAAAAAGCCCTTTTTTTGTAGTTTTCAGTTTTTATTTAATCTGTTTATGCAGCTGTAGCTCTGAATCCGCCTGCTGAGGAATAGGGGTGGCGGGAGTACGACACTGTGGTCTTGGGCCTACAACCTACGTACTTAAATAGTAAGAAAATATTCTATAATTGCAGTCTTAAAAAATAGACTATGCCTCGACGCACTTCGTGGATGTTGTTGCGATGGTACTCTAGATAATGACCGTGTAACTTTTACTTCAGGTTTACTGTGTCTCAGGCTTGGCTTTTAAAAATGTGACACATGCGGCTGTACAGCTGCGCAGTTCTGTGAAACGGAGCAGCCTCTGTGCTTAACAAGCCACGTGATGCGGCTTCGGAAGCGTCTCTGTTCCGTTTTCCCCCGGAACGGGAAAAATCCAAGGTGACAAGCTTGTTCCATAATTCTGCTTGCGACTTTTTTTGGATTAATTACCCCAACACATCTAGCCAGCAGAAATAACTTTTAGATCCCCAGCGATGGCCCATGCAGTGCACCCCAGGGGGACATTAAAGGGTCAAGAAAACATTGATTGATTACTCAAAAGTTCATAAAATCCATAGCTTTTAGGGGATTTTCTAGAATGTAGAGGTCAGGCGGTATTTGAACCTTTAATAAAAACGTACGTATCTGTATAGAGGTCAGGCAAGAAATAGTGGATTCAGTGTATTGGATTTAGCGCAAAAGACGGTACGGTGGGAGCACTTTAGTCGCGTTTATCTTTGTGTGTCTTCAAACATGCTCAGTTGAACAAAAGGAGCTTGCTGGGGGTTTGAGTTTTTATTTTTTTTAATTCCACCGACTGCCGAACTCTTCGCGCAGAGCAGGCTGCTAGAACGAAAGAGCACCGGATGGAACATCGGTGAGACGGAACCCACTCCGCATTCTGTCGAGCAACCGTTGTAGGAGTTCGGCGTATTTGTGCGCCGAGTTCGGGGTGCGTCCCTTCCAGAGGTTTTTCCCTCCGCGGCGTCGCACGACAGGGACAAAATGCTGCAGCAGAGTCAGTGCCAGTGTTCAGCTCGTATTTGTGCATGTTCTTTAATTCTTCTGCACAGGCATGTATTTGTACTGTTGAAACAGTAATTGTGAAAGATCATATGGCCTTTGGGTGGTGTAAACGGTTCCCCCTGCAGTTCTGGAGCACCGCCATTCTGGCTTTCTCTGAAACGAGAAACGCAGGTTTCATCGAATCATTCCAAACACTTTTTTTTTTTTTTTTTTTTTTNAAACGCAGGTTTCATCGAATCATTCCAAACCCTTTTTTTTTTTTTTTTTTTTTGCGCTCACATATGTGTTTATAATGGGTTAAAGGTGACGTCTGCTGAAGGAATCAGTGTGGGCTAATAGCACAAACAGCTATAAAAGTCCAATAAAAATACGGGCGAGCTGTTTAACTAAGGCCCACAGGCTCCTTGTGGTGGGGCGGAAAAAAGCCACCGGTGAACAAACTCCAAAGCACAACCTTTGGATGCGATGCTCGTGGAAGTCGTGTGCAGCTCAGTCCTCACCTGTGCATCTCACCTTGTGCGTCGCGTTTGGCTTCCAGTACTCTCCTCACGCTTTATGTATATGGGAAACGGTAGCAAGCGACATTTTACGTGTAGCAGTTAGAGCCACCACCTTGCAGTCAAAACACTGGGATTCGAGCCTTTTCCCCCAGAACAAGGTATTTTCCTCAACTCGGGCAGTAAATACTAAGCTGTGTAAATAGGTGAAAAATTGTAAGCTTGTTTGTGTACAACCCTCACACCGTGCTGGGGACGGCATCATTTCAGCGAATGTTTATTCACTTGCTTGCTTTACTCTCTCTAATTGAGATGTTTGCCTCCAAAGAGAGGTCCGGGTTAATTTGATCCAACATCCATCTGTTTGTTTTATTTGCAGTGTAAACAAAACGAATATTTGTAAGCGTATTATTGTGCGCTGAAGTGCCGTAGACCTGCTTCCGAGACGGAGACGGGGCTTTTGGCGGAGAGCAAAGAGACGTGTACCACTGACAATTTCCGTAACACTGGAGAGGATCTTTCACTAGCAGCGGTGGAGAGTCTTGTTAGGTGTACTTGTACGGATGAAGGGCCCTCAGGATCTCTCCCCCACCAAATAAATAAGTTTTATTGTGTCCTGTAAAGAGCTGGCACGTCCACACTGCAGAAAGTGCTGACAGTGATGAGCTGTTGTTAGCGCTAATATCTGTACGGAGCAAAGCTCTCACCCCATCCCGGGCCCCACCGTCGTGGCCTCGCTCTCCAGGCGTTCATTCCTCCATCCTAACCACCAACAGACTGAAGACTTTGCAAAAACAAAGGTGCTCGGTGTCGTGCCGCCCTCCCTGTCATCTCAGCTGGGCTCGCTTCCCCGGGCCACGCTCTCCAGATGGTGTAGCCAGCGTGCCGATGCTCTGCTTGGCTGGTGGCCACGCGATGACCTCACTGCGTGGCTCCTGCGTTGGGCCCCATGGGGTCATTCCACAGCCATCTGCTGCTCAGCCACGAAGGGTGGGCTTCATTTGCATTTACTTATTTAGCTGACATTTAACATGTTATGTTACTTACGGTTATTTACTCATTTATACAGCTGGAGCAGTTCGGGGGGTAGTACCTGGATCAGTTGTACTGCAGCAGGCGGTGGGATTTGAACTCGGGTCCTTTGAGCTGCAATTCTAACCGCTACACCACCTGCAGCCCTTTACCTTCAGGCCTCGTTTCCAGCACTGCTGTAGTCTTCAGCCAAGCGGTCACCACCACCTCTCGGGCAGCTGACATTCAGTTGTGGAGGACTGGGACTGATGTCTTTGCATGTTTTCTTTCCACTGACTCCTTGAAAAGCGGGCGACGTTGAGGATGAAAGAAAACACGTTTTTGGCTTGAGAAAGCAGCACTTGGTCAGTATGAATGTGCTGATAGTGAGGTTCTGGTTGCTTGGTTCTGTATCCAGGCACAGTTAGGTAAAGGAAAACATTTGTGCATATTAAAAGTCCATTTGGATCCCTGGCCACAGAGTTCAGTCAAGTGTCAGCGACGCGAATAGTGCGAGGAACGAAAGCGGCAGAGAATGACTTTGGGAAACGTGACTTCGTCGTCGTAACGTCAGATCTAAGGCTTACGGATATCAACCTGCTGTTGGTCAACAGTACTGTGATGCAGCAGGAGGTTTTGGGCTTTTGCTTCTTTGTTGTTGTTTCCGTGATGCCACCTAAAAGCTATCCTAAAAGTTAGCGTCATAAATCGCTGCAACTTAAGAACACTTTGGAAACAAGAAACTACCTGGTCCACAGAAAACATTTTGGAGATCAAAAATTTTTTTGTGTTGAAACTTTTTTTTAATGATTTTTTTTTTTTGATAACATATTTCATTTTTTATTAAGGAATCTGCTGTTAAATACAGTAGATTTCCCCTGGTGTTCTTGTTTTTCTCAGTTTTATTGTGTAAAGGGCATTTATAACTGACATTTTGTACCTTACATAAAGTTAATTTTATGGGAAAACAGCTTTTTATTTTGGGGTCTGGCCCATACTGCTGCGTGTTTCTGAAAGAGCTTCTTGTGATTTTTGGGGTTCAACCTGATAGCCTTCCGCGCTGCGATTCGGTCCCACAGGATCTGTTCACAATCAGAGCTCGGCCCGTCTCTGCCAAAAGAGCTCAATCGCGTATACGTGCTCCGTGTGGATTTATTAAATGGAGCAGGACTCCTGTTGGCCAGAAACAGTTCGGTATCTTTCAATATGTCAAACGAAACTGGTTCTTTCCACTTAGGCTCCGCGTGAACGCTGGTGCCAAGACCAGGACCTTCGCGGGTGGTGTAACCCCGGCGGCAGACCTCTGGAAAATTCCAGGGGTAACATAGCTGTGGTACCAGGGCAGAGGACGGGCACGAGCGTGGTTTAGGTCTCGACTGGGTTTGCCTGCGCGGGGGGTGGTCTCGGGGGGGAAATGCACACGCAGCCTGCTGGCACAGAACGGACACGTAGGGGCCCTCCCGCGAGCCAGCAACCACCTAGTAAATCCCTTGACCTGCCAGAGAGGCGTCTGTCTAGGTCCCCCCCCCCCCCCCACGGTGGCGGATGAAAGCCAGCAGAGCCATCGTTCCTGCCTAGGAAAGCTGTTCTAATACTGATCCCAGCAGCATAGTGTGTACCGTCTCCTTTGAACCCACTTCTCTCCTCATCTCCTAACGGCTGCATAAAATTGTATAAATTTGCATCACACCATCTGTTATGATCATCTTTGTGTTTCCTTTCAGATGCTGCTGGCAGGTACACATGTAACGTGTGGCGGAAACGCGGGGGTGTCAGACAAGCGAGGCTTTGAATGCGTGTCTGTCGTGTCCTTTTGTTTACCCTGTTATCCTTTATCACCTCCTAAATGGATAAATCTAATGGAAGCGAAGGGCGTGTAATTCCTTAAGGATGTCGCACAGTGGGGTCAATGTCTCCCGGCACGTGGGTCATTCTGGAAATCCGCCACAAGGTGGCAAGATTTTTGCTCCCTTAGCTGG
This sequence comes from Arapaima gigas, assembly GCA_900497675.1. NCBI lineage: Eukaryota > Metazoa > Chordata > Actinopteri > Osteoglossiformes > Osteoglossidae > Arapaima > Arapaima gigas. The sequence continues at coordinate 74,913 of UFQX01001427.1, read as the reverse complement.
CTGAGGGTGAGGGTGAAACACCAAAGCATGTCTGGAAATGTATCATCAGTCACTTGTCTTATTCCTAGAGCTCTTTTTGCATCAACTTTATTGAAATAAATATGCAAGTCAACAGGGCTTTGTCTGATGCTCAGAGATGTTGTCTGTATTACATTTTCTTAATTCAGTTTGCATACATTTGGCACTGGCACTGGCAGTGACTCTGTGTGTGTGTGTGTGTGTGTGTGGGTGTGTGTGTGGGTGTGTGGGTGTGGGTGTCCTGTTTGCAGAGCAGCCAGCCAGTGGCACGTGGGGGTTTCCTATGAGCCAGTACCTGAGAGACCAGGCTTGGTTCTGCGGCCGCAACGCAAGGATGTCTGCGTGCCTGGTAAGGCCTCCCCGACACAAAGGTCTCAAAGATCTCGATTCAGTTCACCCTCCTATGAAATACTAATAAATTCTAAGTGTTGTGTTACTGATATTTTCTCACTTTATTACTCTGCTTCACTGTACTGCTGCTACGAATTATTGTTTTGCGGTAAAGACCTTCGTGTGTCACTTTCAACTGCTCTGTTGCCTTAAATTACTTGGAATTCCGTGCTCGTGTTTAATTTAACCGTGTATTTCTTCTTGTTTGACAAATTATTTTTAAAAGGAGAGTTGTAACAGTAGGAGTGTGTCTACTGCAGTTTTTCTCTCGTGCTTGTAATTTTTTTGTAAAACATCTCTCACTTTTCCCCCCGAAGGCCTTGGAAAGAGTTGCTGCCGGCAAAGGGGTGAGTCTTTCTTTGCACTCGCGCATTCTGTTAGTTCCTAACCACAGACATGTTAGACGTTCACATATCGTTGAGGCGTTTTGTTGTTTCGGATATAGTTTTGCGGATTATTTCAGCAGATTATGATAGTGTGTTATGCAAAGGGTCCATAGATAAAAAGACGGCGAGAGGCGTAACTCGGAAAGGGCCGAGATACCGCGGATAGAGTTAGAGATAAAACAAATCCCATCATATGTCCGAATGCAATTTCCATTCCTAGATATTTTTTTTTCTAGTAATTTGGTGGGCTTAAAATCACAGTTCTGGAATTGTCAACTATGAGTGCAAGTTTACAAACCCAGATGAACAAAACATTCTTTGCCAGCATTTCATTTCATCTATTTTTTGAGTCCGGTAATTATTTCTGACTATTCCAAGCGTGCTTGAGCCTCGCAGAGGAGAAACTAGTCTGGAAAGAGCAATCACATTTCTACCCCATAGCCAACACTATAATTTAGGAGTCAAAGTACTTAACTCCAAAATAAAATTTTAAACCTTGGAATAATGGAAAGCAGAAACGCAGCTCTCAATCGGGGTCTTTTCCCTGCTCCGGCGGCTCCTGGAGATGCAGTCAGATGGCCGTCACGATACGGGCTGATTTATGGTTTCGCTCGACGAAGCCAGCAGTTGCGGCGGGCTGCTTTATGAAAATATTATGACATTAAAGACGCATTTTACCGCATGCGCTGAGATCCAGATGAAAGGCCCCTGACCACGAGGGCGTAGAGCCGAAGATGAAACGCGCACAGGTTGCTGCCGCCGGACCTGAGAGTCAGTATCTCTAGCCACAATCCAGCTGTATTAAGGATAAATCCTTACAGCCTCGGCCGTATTTTTGGACAGGGGTGTTTGCTGAAAAAGCAGTCACTTGAGGCGAGTGAGGTTGGTAGTTGGGTTCATCTGCGAGGAGGACGGTGTTAGTGAGAGACCAGTTGGTGCTGCTGTGTGGTTTCAGGTGACTGTTGGTAGATGTTTTTTCTCCTTCCCCTTTTTGAGGTCCAGCCGAACTACGCAGCAGATTTTTGGCACCTTGTCTTTGGCCTCACGTGCTTCAGTGGCATTCGTGGGAAATTGAGATCTTTTACTTCCGTAGGGCACTTCCTCCATAAATCAATATACTTCACTTACAATAAAAAAAAAATGGCTTGAGGTGCATAGTTGTTCATTGACAGTATGTTGGCTCTAAACTCAGCAACAGAGCAGCAATACATAAACAGCATACAGACAAATTGGAAATACACTGGAATAGTGCTGCCTCCTGTTCCATTGTCCTGCAACAGGGCTCTTATTTTAGCACTTTCGGTGATTTATCGTCAGAATTGCCTAGGTTCACCAAAAATTTAGCCCGTAAAATACACTGTTTCTTGTGTTTATTTGATATTAATTTTTGAAATGTTTATTTGCCACCATTAAGGGTAGGACTGATCTGTTTTGTGTCTTGTTGTGCGGTTTTCAATCTGCTCGAATATAATATACCGTGTCAGTAAGCTCCTGTAGAGCGGTTTCATTTAGCTTAAGGCTCAAAAACACACGTGCTGCACGACCATTTACGTAAAAACAAGTGCAGAAAGTTACGATATTTAAAAAATGTTCCATATTCCAAAAATATGTGCATGTTCTACTGTCTAAGAGGATGTGAGAATGTGTGCAGACGTTCAGATGTTCAACCATTCCGCTTTTCTGGCTTCTGCCTGCTGTATTTATAGAGGAAACATCAGATGTAGATTATAGCAATAAAGTACATTTCCTTGCCAAATATGTCAGAGTTATCTTCTGACATTTCTTAACTTCATTTTAAAAAATCGGCCTGCGGATTAACAAGAAAATACAGAGGGATGATTTAAATTATATATTGATCGTGACTAAAATTAGCCCTAGAACCTCGGTATATCTTTCAGAAGTGGCTTTGGAAGTTGTCAACATGTGTAAATACGGCGAGTCCTTTTTTTTTTTTCATCACTTCTCACAGAAGCGTCGCTTTGATGGGCTCTTCTACGTGGCCCAGAACACGCAGCAGAAACAGGGCTGTTGGGCAGCTGGCCCCCGTGCGCTTGACACCGTCTTGGCGCCGCGGCGCAGGACCGGTGACAAACGTGAGCCACTGATCCCCGCGGGGGGACAAACCCGCAGTACAAATCCGGCTACGCCGGATAGTTGAACGGCTGACAGAAATACGTCAACCCGGGCCGATATACAAAACCGTACCAAGCGCGTAAGGCTCTTCGTAGGAATATTTATTGGCACGCGCGGAGATTGATTACACGTTCCTAACCGCAGTGTCGTTTCCAAAGATGGCGTTAGAGGTAAAGCATTCCTAGTGTTCTCCTTACATACGTATTAATCATTCTGAGTACGGCGGCTCAGAAGCCGTTGTGGAAATATTTTCAGAACGGCCTGCATAACTACTGGAAGGAGAAGTGGGGGGGAGGGGGCTGAAACATACATTTCAGGCTTCAGACCATTTATTTGGAAGGGAGAGACTGGACTGGACTGGACTGGAATCTTTAACTCGATGAGCAGAAAGACATTGATTATATCTGGCTGCGATCGTCCCTGATCTGCTGTAAAAGCTGCTGGATTTTCTGTTAGGTGAAGGCAGCACAAAGCGGTAGGAGGTTCTTCAAACGCGTCCCTTTCAGGCCAGCTGGCGTCGGCGTGTTTCCACTCCGTCGCTCGAACAGCTCGAGTTTTCGCCCCTCTGTGTGAGACGCTGGACACTTCCTCAAGCGGTTCAGGTTAATGGAGCAGTTTAAGGGTTGTACACCTCGTGGGACTGGAACTGGCAATCTTCCGTTACGGTTCCGTTCTAGTTTGTGTCCCGTACCCCTGCATTAACCTGTACAGATTTTGTCAAGTGAGAATTAGACGCTGTGTTGAAGACTCTCTGGCCTTCTGTGTCTTCCTGCTCCCCCGCAGCTGCCCACCGAGTCGCTCTTCTACCGGGCTGTGCTCCACGTCATTCTGCAGGACCACTACGATGCTTTTAAAAGGTGAGCGTCGCTTCTGTCGCACGCAAATGTCGGCTTGTTAGGACCGCTTGTTTGCATCGTGCACAGTAGAGATCCTTATTTTGTAGCATCGCCATCCCTTTAATCGGACAGTGGGTGGCGTAGCGGTTACAACCACCACTTCTGTGCCCCTGGGGTTTAAATCCCACCTCCTGCTCCGGTGCTCTTGGGCAAAGTACTTACCGAATGTTGCTCCAGTAAAAATGACCTATTTTATAGCTATTCTTCAGTGACAAAAGTGAAGTTACTGCTCCCAAGTGATTGAAAACAAACCGAGTGATTTATAACAATTTTTATCCGTTTTCCTACCAACTTAATTATCGGCGTTGATGTAACTGCAGCTGGATAGAGCGAGTACTTTGATGCTTCACAGACCCCCGTTCTTCTGGGTCCTCGACCGGGTTTTGCCTTACCTAAATGGCCGCGAGCCGAGCGAGTCAAGTAAAAATCCCGACTGCGGCACTTCGCCGACTGTTTTTCTGGCGACCGCGAATACGGTCCTGGCCTGGCAACCCCGAACACTGCTGCGTTAATGACAAAACGTCGTCGCACGTCGTGTTTATTTGCAGTTTTGCTGAAAAAATGACCCACACATGATGATTTTAATAGAAATTCCTAGCGGGGGGGTGGAACTGGAGAAAGATGTGCATGACAAGGAAACTTTAGTAAGACTCCCTCAATGGTTACCGCGGTACCGCTTCGTTCCGTGTTAAAATTACAGCTCTATGTATAATATCACATTGGGGATCCTCACTATACTGCTGAACACACGAGTTTAGGACACGAACGCACCCAAAAGTTGTTATCTTAATGCTGTGTTGTCCTCAGCTCTTCTACTTTGATAACTATTTCAATGGTCCTTCAGGTCAGGCACCATCTCACGTCTCTCGTCTGGGTCTTTGTAACTATTTTACTGTAAGTTGTATTTTTTGAGACCGTTCTGCGACCGTGACCGTGGGTTTGGGAATGGCTGCCTAGTGGATATTTCAGCTGTCCTATAACATGTGCTCAGAGGTTAGTCTCCCACCCCAACCCCGGTCAGCAGATCAGCTGTACCAGCCGAATCGGACGAGTTTGAAATGGCTGCATTAGAAAACCAGCACTTTGTGTGACACCCCCCCCCCCCCAGGGGGTGTC